>PVKC010003224.1:0-39751 GCA_004027635.1 Crocidura indochinensis
GCTTTCCTGCGAGGGGCAGGAAAGGTCCAGAAAAACTGTCTCCTAGAGGACCAAAAGATCACAGCAGCTCTGCTTCACTTCACAGCCACGTGCTCTTTCTAACTAATGAAACCCACCATAACACACAGGAAAAAAACCACTCTATAAGCGTGACAATGGGGAAACCTCACAGGCAAACAGCATGCACAGAGAATGAATATGATAGATCTGGTGATCCAAAAAATACCAACCATCTGATTAATCTCTGAGACAGTTTTTGCTGGGCCCTTTCTGACCCTCTCAGGAGAGCTTCAGGATACAGAAGAAAAGAGAAACACACAAATCTAACAGGTCCCCTCAGTCTCTCTTAGTTACCAATTTCCACAAGTTCTTTTTTGGTAGGGATTAAGAACCAAAAAAAATTTTTGGGTCACACCCAGTGACGCTCAGGGGTTACTCCTGGCTATTCGCTCAGAAGTCGCTCCTGGCAGGCACGGGGGACCATATGGGGAACCGGGGGATCGAACCGCGGTCCGACCTAGGTTAGCACAAGGCAAGGCAGGCACCTTACCTTTAGCGCCACCGCCCGGCCCCCCAAAAATTTTTATAATACAGGGCACCTTCCACCCTGGACTTTTGACATGAGGACTCAACTTAGACCTCAAGTAACAGGACATCAACCATCCAACCTCAAACCCTGGATCCCAACTGTAGAACTGGCACAGTTCCAGCATCAGCACCAGGAATCACCCACTTGCAGTGCTTTTTTTTCTAAATCTCAATATTTTCTTTGACACATTTCTTGGTCTCCCCATAAATATGTCCTGTTTCTAGTTTCAATAAATTAGGCTGAGCTTTTCTTTTTTTTTTTTTCTTCCTTAAATTCATCATCTCAATTGAAATATTTCTGTTCCTGGATCTGGAGAGTAGTAGCACTGGGGACAGGGACATATGGCAACATGGCATCCCAAGACCCTCCTCCCCTCATAAATCACCAGGTTAGAGCTATAGAAAATCCCTTAAGTACTGCCAGATGTGGCAGGTGATCTCAGAACACTGCTAGAGTGACCTTGGTGATCTTTAACATCAGAGTATCTATGTAGCACAGCATCATTGGGCCCTCAGCATTAAACCATTCAGTCTATTTGGCCAGTATCAATATTAGAGGCCTCTAAGCCCCTTGAGAACTGCCTGGAAATTTATATATATATATATATATATTAGTATATATTATATGTTAATATATAATATAAATTAATATTTATATTATATAAATACTTTGTATTTATTATATATTTGTGCTCCTAATCTCATTCAGCTCATAACTCCTGTGTTGGTAGTACTATATAGCTTTCTAAATGTTTTACAATTTTAAAATGTCTTATATTTAAAATGCATCAATAGACTTATTGTTGCATTCCCAGGAAAAAGTGTTCTTGGAACATAAAACTCTTCTATAAGTTAAAGAATAATATAATTATGTATTTTAGAATACATTATAAATATTTCAACACTAATTGTATTTTTCCAAAGAGAAATTATACTATTGGTAAAGGTGAAAGTAAATTGATATTTTAAAAACATTTCTGTAAAGTGACTAAATATTAGATTCTATTATTTAATGAGTTTTATTCATGAGCAATGCCATATGTACAGGTGATAAATGATGTTTACAGTAAGGAAAGCAATTTGAACTTGTTTTTGTTAGTCATCAAGCCAAAAATGAAATAAATAGGTCAAAGGAAAGGGGAAAAGAACATTTTGGAATTCCGTCTCTTCAGTCAGCATACGCGAGTTCAACTTCTGCTAATAGAATAGGGGATTCATTATCTTTATCAAGACCAAATAGACAAACATTTTTTGCCTAGGAAGATTTTTATTTGTGCACAAAACTTGACACCTTTATTGGGTGCCCAATTGAAAGGTTTACTTCACTGTGGAAATTTTAGAAACAGAATATATCCATATGCTAAAATCTATCAAAGCTATTTCCTTATTCTGTAGTAACAGAAGCTAACCTCAATTAGCCCTTCTTAATCAAAGGATTATCTTTCATGTACAAATTAATGCACATCTAATTTTTATGCTACAGTGAATCATTTGTTTGGGGGGAACATGAAAGTCATTTTGATATTCAGAATATAAAAGAAGTAATTTTGATTAGGCAAATGCCATAATGATATAATCTTATCTAGAGAAAAGCTATGAGATATGAGTAGTTGTTTGTGAACTAGCAATTGTGATAACAATTAAGGTCACCTAAACTTATTGTTCCCCAATGAAAAGTCCATTTTTCTGTTACTGTATGGCTGTACATCCTCACTAGTGATAATTCCATATCCACAATGTATGTGTATTCAATGGGGTTTATATGAGGCAGGCACCACCTTTAAATGTATTTTCTACTCATGAAGTAGAGATATTAAATAAAGAAATTTGAACAAAAATAAATATATAATAGAAAAACAAAGACATAAAAACAAGATGAGAACCAATTCAAGGTTATTTTAATGTTCCATACAAATACTGCTTATGTAGAGATTATTACTGAAGGTTATTTGTGAACAGAATAGTTAACTCCAGAACTTCAGCTTGTTTTGGTACTGGTACTGGTTTAATAGTCAAGAATAAAGCATGTTAGCTGTGACACAACCTAGCTTCTGAGGAGCTCAAAATAAGGTTGTGTAGCTTCAGAAACTATTTCCTTTTCCAACTTCAGTGTATTTGACATCCAGACAGCCTCTTGTCTCATTCCACTGTTAACTAATGAGCAATTTAAAAAAATGGGCTAGCTGAATACCTGATGAAATGTCCTTACATAGTTCAAGGTAAAGGAAGACATTCTGTTCTCACTGCACTTGAGAGGGTGAAAAATGGAGGAGTCTGCAGTACAAGATCAAATATAAAAAGTGAGATGTAGAGAGCTGGAAGCATAAATGAATAAAGGGATCCTAATTCAAATATTGGCCAAGAAAAGGTAGATTTTTTTAAGTAAAATTTCAACTTCTAAGAAAGATTTGAGTCTCCTTGAGAGAGAATTTCAAGAAAAATGAATGATGTGACTTGATTGTACTGTGGCGATTCATATAGTGTGGTGTACTATGTTTATCTCTCATCTTCCACACAGATGTAAAATGGTAAAATAATTAAGGTTTTCTGTAGGAAACAGCATAAAAATTTGTCAAAAATGTATAAAAACATAGTTCCCATATAAAACAGTGATTTCACTTCTTAATATTTACCTCCCAAATACTAAAACATTAATTCAAAAAGATACATACATGTACACCTATGTTCATTGTAGCACTTGGTAGAACAAGTCAAGATCTGGAAACAACTCAAATGTTCAACATCAGATAAGAGGATAAGGATTGATGAAATTGTGCATTTACTGCAACCTGGATGGATGGAACTGAAGGATGTCATGTTCAATGAAGTAACTCATAAAAAGAAAGACAAGTATACTAGATTCTCTCACTTATCTGAAGAAAAAACTAACAAGACAAGGAAATGGAAGGTTTCAAAGGTGGGAAAACCCTGACCTTCGATTACAAATATGAAAATGCCAAAGGAAAGAAATTGAGAGAAATTAAGAAGAGATAGTCTGGAGATAGCATAATTAATGATCAGGAGTCTTTAACACAGTGCTGATATGAGGTAGGCTACCTGTGTAAATCAAAACCACTAGAGCCAGCATAATTAAATCTAAAAATGTGCTTGATAAGGAGACAGGCTGAGAAATTGAGAGGGAACCTGGGAATCTTGGTAGTGGACAGTGGGAGGAATGGAGATGAACTCCATTACCTAGATTTTCTTAGTAACAATTTTGTAAATCATTATGCCTACATTTAAAATTAAAAATTAAAATAAATCGTTTAACTAGACAGAGAGTTCTAAGGAAAACTCAGTTACATAAATTATGTTCCATTTTTTCCAGAAGTTAATAGAAAAACAATAAATATTCTCGCACTTCCAGAAAACTCATTGTCTTAATTTGCCCTATAAAGGTTCTGTTTCTTCCACACATCCCAGGACATCATGAGAGTTCTAAAATAATTCTCTGGTTTATGCCAAAATCTCATATAAATGTTTATTTCATAAATAAAAATCCCTTATGTCCCAAAATAACATCTGAATCTGAGCTAATTTATTTCAGTTCATTGAACAAAAATTGTAAGCTAAGAACCTGACATCAAGTTAGTGTCGAAGATATAGTAGAACCACAAAGAACTTCTGTGTTCACTCCACCTCAACTAGGATCTCAAATAGACTCTTTCCTCAAATAGGGCTTGGATCAGGGCCTCTGAGACTGGCCACTGAAAGAGGAAAATCTGAAGCCGAAATTGTTTTAGTGTTTGAATACATTTATGCATTGATAATGATTGTCAGCACATAGTAGTGTCTTACAAATGTCAATGCAAAATCATTTAACAGTTTCCTGACAACTTAACTGTTCTCCATAAAATTGTAAATAACAGTAAAATGACCCTGGGAATACAGATATCTTTATGACCTAGATTTCAGTTCTTTTGGATATATACACCTAGAAGTGAAAAGTTGGATCAAAGAGTAATTTTATTTTTCAATTCTGGGGAAATTTTCCATATTATTTCCCATAGTGGCTACAATTTACATTCCCACCAATAATACTCAAGAATGTCCCTTTGCTCGCCATTCTTACCAAAACATGGTAGTTCTTGTGGTGTTGGTTTTTATAAGAAGTCATACCAATAGGTGTTAAGTAATACCTCATCTTAGTTTTAATTTGCATTTCCTTAATCAGTAAAGATAAATTTTTAAATGCTGTTATTATTCATCTTCCATATGAAGTAAATATGTCATATGACAACATGAATGGACTGAGAGGACATTAAGTTAAGTGAAAAATGACAGACACAGAATGGCAAATACTACAAGATTTTTAAATTTATATATGGAATTTTTAAACTCAAGCACAGAAGTAAGAGAACATAAACTCCTCTTAGAAGTCTTATCAGACTTCTAAGGTCTCCTGGGGGTGGGGTGAGGGGATGGTGCATTGATTAAACAGTGGTCCTCAAACTATGGCCCGCAGGCCACATACTGTATTTGTTCCCGTTTTGTTTCTTCACATCAAAATTAGATGTATGCAGTGTTTGTTCGTAATTTTTGTTTTAGGAATTTTTAGGAGTTTGTTCGTAATTTTTGTTTTACTATAGTCTGGCCCTCCAATGGTCTGAGGGACAGTAAACTGGGGCCCTGTTTAAAATGTTTGAGGACCCCTGGATTAAAGGATAAAAGGATTCAGTTATACAAAACAAAGATTTTTGGAGATTCTGTATAAAAACAAATGGCCTCAAAGGATAGTCAAAAGTTTCTCTGGCAGAGCCACTGCTAATCCATTCTGGGCCTCTCAGAAAGTTTAAGGACATTCCCTCCGGATGAATGAAACCATGGTTCCACAGTGTGGTAATCCACAGCTGCTTTCTCCTAGAAATCACAATCTTGCTCCAAAGCACAAGACTTGGCAAGTGCATTATGAGTCAGATTTCAACCCCATCTGCCAGGAGACTGTGCAAAGCACAAATTGCATGGCCATTCGCAGTGACTGTGCTGCCCAAGAACCTCACAGTATCTTCTATCTCTGAGTATTCCTATGGAATCTCCATTATAATTCTTATAAACCTATATATAATCCTGTATTTTCATTAGACCAGCAAGTCACTGGCCCAAAGTCCATGACCTCAAATCAACATACTAAAGACACCAGATGTCACTTCCTATACCTATCCCTTGTTACCTGTCCCTGATTCTGATTAGAGAGAAAAAGCAAAGTCCAACCCAGCTAATTAAACAGGCTTATATTTATTGAGTGATAATGTCGGGAATGGGGACAGTTTACAGCATCATTAAATAAATTCTAAGCACTAAAATCTCTGAGTTATTTAGAACCCAGGAATTCTATGAAAACCGTTTGTACTTCATGTAATGTACATCAAACACCCTTGCTTTTCTGTTATTATACCTTTATAATATGGTTTGTTTTCAGGCAGTACCTTAACTACATGAACACTAGTATCAAGAAGGCAGCTAATTCTAGTATGTGGAAAGTACTAGTAATAGAGGACTGGAGGTCTGTCACCCTCGTTCCCTTTTAGAGAATACTACAGAGAATGGAATGTGTAACTTCAGAGTGCATTACAAAGTGCAGCAATTGTAGGGAGTGTGAAAAGCCACATTAAAATGTGTGATTCTGAGCCTGAATAGGGTTTCAGTGACTAAGATCACTAAATTGCTTTTATTACTCTCTCAGTAGGATCTTTGCTAATCATCACTGGCAAGACCAGAGTCAAATGGACTCAGATGCTTTGAATCAACTACACCTTTCTGAGTGACTAAGTAAAATAGTAAGAGATACACAGACTGGATGGACAGACAGAGACCAAAGTTACAAATGGGTAGGACACTATAAATTTGTACATAAATGAAAGTGCTTGCCTTCCATACAGCTGAGCCTATTTCCCTGACACCACAACAAGCACCTATGAGGAGTGATTCTTGAGCACAGAGCTAGGACTGAGTCCTGAGCACCACTAGTATGGGCCAAAAATAGCAAAACACTAAAAGTGAAACTTCCAGTACTGACTTAGCTGGTACTCTGTTTTTTATTTAAGGTGGTGCTCCTAAAACATGCCCATGGGCCCAGAAACAACTCCAATGATACTCTTCCTTCATTATGCAGTACTATGTAGGCCCAGAAATGCTGGTGGTCCCACTGTGGACCTTCTGTGGCACTTCTGGGAACAACTCTCCCTGTTTCAGAACAGTATGGACATGGTATACAGAACTCAGAACACTTTTTTAAAGAATTTACTTCTAATTAAGCCTCTCCTATCTTATCTCACTGCAGTTCTAGTACAAAGTGTGTATCAAACTATAGTCCACTGTCCTTAATATGTTTATGGGGGATACTAAAGCCCTTTTGGTATTTGAGCAATCAAAGTCACTATGCTGAGATTTAAGTTCTCTTTTTTTTTTGTTTTTTGTTTTTTGTTTCTGGGCCACACCCAGTGACGCTCAGGGGTTACTCCTGGCTATGCGCTCAGAAGTCTCCCCTGGCCTGGCCTGGGGGACCATATGGGGCACGGGGGATCGAACCGCAGTCGTCCAAGGCTAGCTTGGTAAGGCAGGCACCTTACCTTCAGCGCCACCGCCCGGCCCCGAGATTTAAGTTCTATAGAAAATAGTATGATCCTTGAGTCTCACTATTTTCCCTGTGAATCAAGAAGTGGGGAGTAGCAATTGAAAGTGGAATTCTATCAGAGTCTTTATTTGCTTGAAAAAGAAATTAACAACTGATCTAACTAGGTCATCCTTTATGTCTCTAAAAGTCTTCCTTAGCCAGTCTGCTGAACCAGAATAATAAACTCTCTTTCATCTTAAAAACAACTCTGTGTTCAATTCAGACACTTTCAATCTTACGTTAGTAGGATGCATGACACTGACTTGTAAATTGAAGTATATCATACAAATGTGCTGATTAGATGATGATTCTTATATCAAGCTATTGGTGGTAATTAATGTGGTGGGTAAGACAGTAGGTTTCTCTCCAATGGATACCCAGTAACTTGGGAGCAAGCCCCTTCTATCCTTGATGTAATTGTGTGTTTACTGCCTTCTTAGATGTCTCCTCTTACACCCTTTCTTCCCAGGTCGAACATAAATCAATGCCATTAATCTTCTCCTCCACTCTGGGCAACACTTCAGAGAATACACTAGACATTTCCCTTGTCTGAACTGTATTACTAGGAAAATATTAGCTACCATATTGGATCCCTATCTAAATTCTCTGACCTTCTGATTCTTACTACCTTAGCCCCTCCACTATTTATTCACTGTTCATTTATTTGTCAAATACCCAGTGCCTTTGCAACTACCCTCACTAGATTTTTGAGTTCCTATGGACCCTGGAGACCTAATTTCACATGACTTATAATTATTCATATAAATCTCACAGATGATTTCACATAAATAGTATATAAAGAAACAAAGCAAGGAAATAGACAGTATCGAATGCAATGAACCCTAGGGTGTCAAGCAAAATGGGTGGGGAGATGTGAAGCATCTGAAACAGGCACCTTGGAACAGGCTGGGGCATTCTGGTGGTCATCATGGTGCAGTAACTATATACAAAATCATATATATTTGCACAACTTTGAACCATTTAATTCCAATCATAATAAACAAGCTACTTTTAAAAAAATAAATAACTTGACCGAAAAGGATGTAATCCAGTTATAAAGTGTTTTGCATGAAAGGCTTCCATTTCTCTGGATGAATCTCTGGGATTATGTACAACTAATTAGTAAATTGGCTAGTTGATTTCCCATCATCAGAACAGACTGATAAAATAACATAAGACAATTACACAGTTGCCATCTTCCTTCCTTCTTCAGAAACAAACTAATGTTAGGCTAAAATCTGAATTATTATAACAATAAATTCCTACTTTAATATTATTTCCATACCTTTAGGGAATTGGAAGGAAATTAATGTGCAAGGACTAAAATATATTTGCTAAAATTTTTTCTTTATTCATTTTATTTCTAAAGAAATTAGTATAAGGGTTTGGAGTGATAGTACAGTGCTTTGACATTTGCCTTGCACACAGCTGACCTGGGTTTAATTCCTGGCATCCCGTGTATAACCTGAACTGTTCAGGAGTGATTTCTGAGTACAGGGCCAGGAGTAACCTCTGAGCACAATTATTTGTGGCCCCAAAACAAAAAAAAATAGAAGAAATATTCTTCATATTTCTATCATAATCTACAAAATCATAGTTTTACCAAATGTTCCATTATTTTCTTCTTTTGCAAATTCAATAATTTACAAAATATCCAAAATATACTTTTTATTATAGTGAGCTCTTCACTATAATAAAACTTATGAAAAAAATTGATAAAATATCACATTCATAAAATCATGAGATTTTAGTTTTTCCCAGCAATTAAGATTCCTACAGACAAGTGCAATTTTAAAACACTTTTATTTTCTAGTACCTTGTATTAAATAAGCGATACCACCCACTCACTCATTAGTCTAAGTTAAAATTTTAAATGAACCACAGTATTCTTTAATTAAAATGTTTATTTTAGGGCCTGGAGAGATAGCACAACGGCGTTTGCCTTGCAGGCAGCCGATCCAGGACCAAAGGTGGTTGGTTCAAATCCCGGTGTCCCATATGGTCCCCCGTGCCTGCCAGGAGCTATTTCTGAGCAGACAGCCAGGAGTAACCCCTGAGCAAGGCCGGGTGTGGCCCAAAAACCAAAAAAAAAAAAAAAAGTTTATTTTAAAAATGGCTTAGTACTTTATTTTCAAATTCTTCTTAAGAGCAACATAATGATAACTGCTGTGTTAATAATAAAAATACAGTCAAGTTTTCATTTTGGTTTTTGTGCCAGCTATCCAGACTCAAGTTCTAAACTCTAATAAACAGAGAAGAACACAAAGAAAGTGATGGTCCAATTTCATGAGGAAATTTTAAGATTGAGAATGTCCACGCAATTATTAGGATACAGATAATTTGCTATTATGTGTAAGCAGCAAAGTAGCAGTTGGTGTTTTCAATATGTAGAGTCAAAGAAACACATATCCTTTAATGAAATGACCATCCGCCCTCTTTAAGCACTGCTAACCCAAACCAAATTAGAACAATCTTCACTCCAAGCCATATTTTACTTCTAACTCAAGGATGTAATCTTTATCAAAATAACTGTATATTTATATACTGTGTATTCATTTATTTATTTATCTTACAAGAACTTTTTTGTAAACTTTCTTGACCAACATTAGTCTGGCACCACCTCATCACTTAATTAACTGTTAACAGATTCTTCTGGTTATGACTCCTACACAGATATTTTATCTTCTTGTTAATTAGTAATTATGCACTGGCAAGAAAAACCGTGTTTCCTTCCAATTATCCCAGAACTCAGTGATTATTTCAACTGGGCTAATTTGCATTAGAGGGATGGACATCTTCTGGGAAAATTGTGCTTGATAATCCCTATTAAAATATACATGGTGGTTGTTGACTTTTAACAAGACAAAAAGGGCAGTTCAAAGGGTATTAGATAGAGCACAAGGCAAATGGGGGCCCATTAAAATTTCCCCAACTGCTCTAATGAGAAAGCTGAGGGTCATTTCTGTCTAGTTTACCATCTGTTTGGTTTCTGGCATGTGTCTCTGGTGTGAAGGTACCATTCTGAAGTGGATTTGGCTTATCACAGTGTAATCCAGGAGTCTGAAGCAATTTCAGTAATTTTTAAAGTGGGACATTAATATCAGAAGCTTATATATTCAGAATAAATAACATTAAAGTGTAAAGAAAATGCCACATAATAAAAATATTCTGATATTTTCTAAATAAGCATAATATTATTTAAGAGAAATTTTAGAAATATTGCATTTAATTTGCTTTCTACTCACTCAAAGGTAATGACTGAAAAATATCCTTTCAGAAATTATCACAGGGAGCATGTATCTTTTTTAAAATTAAACTTGCATTAGGGTATGCAATGAGAGAGGACATAGAAAGTAAAATTCCTATGATAAAAATCAAAGACAAATTAGAGTTCATTAATATATCAAATTTCTATGACCATGGAGAAAAACAAAAAGTTCACAACTGGAAAATATATCATATGAATAGACATATATATGTATATTACATATATATAATGTACCACTAAGAGTACGTATTAAAAACCAATATGTTAAGTCAGAAAAATAGTATGAGGATGAAAGTGCTTATCTTGTACATGGCCAATCCTGGTTCAAAACCCAACACTGGGTTCAAAACCCAGAGCACATGATCCTCTGAGCACAGAGCCAGGAATACTCTTTGAGTACCTTTAAGAATGCCTACCAGGGACCGAAGAGATAGCACAGCAGTAGGGTGTCTGCCTGGCATGCGGAGATCTAGGATGGACCTTGGTTCGATCCCTGGCATCCCATAAGATCCCCCAAGCCAGGAGTGATTTCTGAGCGCATATCCAGGAGTAATCCCAGAGGGTGTACCCCTCAAAAGAGAATACACACCAATATATAATTAACCCTTAATTAATTAACCCCAATTAATATAATTAATGTCCACCAATATAATTAAAAATAAAAATAATTCAGTTAATGAGGGATAATATCTGAACAATTGACAAATGTGGCCAATAAATACATGAGAAGCTAGCTGTTCACAAGTATCTGGAAAGTGCATTTTAAATTATAGTAAAATATCACCATATACCTATAAAAATTATTAAATTAAAATAATGACAATAGGGGCCTGGCGGTGGTGCTGGAGATAAGGTCCCTGCGCTAACCTAGGACGGACCGCGGTTCGATTCCCTGGGTTCCCCATATGGTCCCCCGTGCCTGCCAGGAGCGACTTCAGAGCGAATAGCCAGGAGTAACCCCTGAGCGTCACTGGGTGTGGCCCAAAAATCAAAAAATAATAATAATAATAATAATGACAATAAAAATTGTAAGTGAAGATGCAAAGCAATTGTGACTCTAACATTGCATAAATAAAAATAAGAAAATTTACAATCATTTTTGGAAATGGCCTGGTAGCTTTCTTTATAGTCTAAGACCCTGCAATGACATTGCAACATTATTTACTCAATAACCATGAAAACATATTCACAGAAAAACTTCATTGCAGTCATGTGCATATTCACACTAGAGTATCTCAGCTGTTCGAAAAGAGAAGTGCCCTATTATTCACATAGAAAAACAATGAATAAGAGCAACAAATAAAGAAAAACTACTGAGATATAGCATGTAGAGATTTCCAAACTGTTCAGAAAAAATTACCATAACAAAAATGCACATAAGTGACTCCATTTATTATCAAAGTTCTAGAATAAATAAAACTAATTTATGGTAAAACTGAGTCCAAACAGCAGCATCTAGCAATTGTGAATCTAGCAAACGTGAATGAGAATTTGTGAGAATATGGGTAAGCCATATTTTAATGAGAATTTATAAAGATGTGCATGTTTACCAAATCTTACCTCATATATTTCGAAGATTGTGTATATAATCCGATATGAACTTTACATGGATTGTGGTATTTGCCGTAAAATCTTTCAACTTTGATACATATTTTAATTTTCATAATAAAACATTTTACTTATATACTTCAATCAAATCTATACTTACTTTAAAAACAATTACTTGTTTATTAGATGAGTACTCTCTAAAATATAAAATCATGTCAATAGAACTATGAAAATATAACATAATATAATGAAAAGTTTTCTTTCATTAATTCCATTTGATAACATCTGCCTTGAAGATGAGGAAGTACCATGACTTTTGTGTTTAATTTTTATTTGATTTTTGAGGTTCCAGCAGTGTGCCTAACTGGTGTGCTTAAAATATGAGCACCAAAATATGTCACCAAAACGTATAATACAATTCAATCACTTAGTATCTTAATATAGCATCATAATATGCAATATGAATTGATAAAAATAAGTACTTCAACGAAAGAAACTTTCTATTTGTGCACAAACTAATTTGAATGCTTTGGACACAATTGATATATTGAATATAAAAAGGCTATTTCCAAACTATAGTAGAAAAATATTAGCAAAGGATTATAAACTAAAATTTATATTTAGAATTATGCATTTAAGAACTCCACAATTAGTTTATGTTCTTTCTTCTATTTAATGGAACTAAACTGGAAATACGGTTTATGTTTCAAAATAAAACCTAATAAGGGCCAGAAAGATAATACAGTAAGTGGTTAAGGCTCTTCTTGTCTTGCATATGGCTGGCCCAGGTGAGATCCCTGACACCCAATAGAGTCCCTAAGACTGCCAGGAATGGTCCCTAAGCTCAGAGCCAGGAGTAAGCCTTGAAAACAGTAAGTGTGCAGTGCTCAGGGGTTACTCCTGGCTCCATGCTCAGAAATTGCTCCTGGCAGGCACGGGGGACCATATGGGACATCGGGATTCGAACCCATGACCTTTTGCATGAAAGGCAAACCCCTTACCTCCATGCTATCTCCCGGGTCCCGAATATTTAGATTTTTAATTTTCCTAATTGATCATAGTTTTTTGATAAACGTTCATAAACATCATATTTGCCTATACTTCTGGTTGTTTAAAACTTATATTCTCCAAACTCTCCCTAGGGGAGGCCCTAATACCACTCTGGCACCAACTTGTCCTGGGGTATTTGGCTCATATGAGACCCTGGCGATGAGGAAATAGCAAAAACTTGATCTAAAGACAGGTTACCTTACCTCACCACCTAACAGTGAGGTGAAATGAGAAGACCCTTCATCCTAGGATCTGTGCAAAAACCACGATCACTAATTACAGAAGACTGACTACAACAACCACGACTGAGAAGAACTTTTCTGCGACCATAAAGAAAGACTTTATCCTAGACTTTGTCCTGGGATCTGTGCAAAAACCAAGATCTCTAATTACAGAAGATTGACTTTGATAACCTCATCTGAGCATAACATTTCCTAGGGCCATAAAGATCTTGGGGTTTGACAACTAACATGCCTGGAACCTTTAGTCAGTCTCATGACAGTATGCTGCAAGGGTAAAGACACCCTATATCTTTTAGGCTAAGGGAATTTCCTTTCTAATTTCTCCAACAGTTACTGCACCTATCTAAAACAAACAAACAAACAAAAAACTCGCCACATCCGCCTCCCTTTTTTTTCCTTTTCTTTTAATATTTTTTATATTTATAGCATCTAGATAAGGGCTTCCACCTTTATTACATAATCATAGAACATGAATCATCTGATTCTGCATCATATTTCTATGTCTCTCTACAAATTGAGAAAAGGGAAAAAAAGGATGGGATCCAGGGACCAAGAGGTCTCAGGAACATTGAGTGAAAATAAAAAATAGTCAGACCTAAATACCCAAAGCAAAGTCAACAACAATAGAATCAAGAGACCAAAACTATAACAAGCTATACACAAAATGGACCTGTTATACTATCAATCCAGGGGACTAAGGGTGAATGTATGGGATGCATATTGGGAACTATGGTGGAGAGAGAGCAACACTGGTGTTGGGAATGGCCCTAATTTACTGCCACAATGTACCTGAAATACAACTGTGAAAGACTTGTAACTCACACTGATCTCAATAAAAATTAAAAAAAAATAAACTTAGACTCTCAAAACTAAAGATTTGCAACAAAATATACTAGTATGTTAATGGCTCTGTTATATAAATAGCCCCACCATCAGAAAATACATATGATTTGACACTGGTATCAGAATTAAGTATATTTTATTTTAAAAATCTTCACCAAAATAAAAAAAAATCAGTCTAAACCAGTGAAGCTCACTTTTGGACTTGATGGAAATTGTGAAGATTACCAAGGGGCAAGGGAAGGATCAGGTGGAGGAGTCTTTTTCATGATGGAATGGCTTTGAAAATTTGATAGAAAGGGTGGAAGAATGTACACATAGAATATGTGTATAATATGTATACATAGAATATGTGGTATATATGCACATAGAATATGTGGTATATATGCACATAGAAAGGTGTAAAGCTAAACCTAAGAAATTCTGCAATATTGCAAACAAATGGTCAATTAAAACTAAAATAGTGACTAATAGTAGTATTAATTCTGCATTTTTATTGGCAATGTGTTGGATATTTTGCTCACATTTATTGGGTTTTGTCACTTGTTTTAATTTACAAGTGGTCTGAGTTTTTACTACTTTTCTCTTAGAGATTTATTTTATTTTGGTTGTATGAAAGCCTATTTACATATAGCATACCATGTTTAGCCTCTTAATTAGTTTTCTTATACATGTTTTATACTTTAAAAATTGCTATCCTTGTTTATATTTGGTGGTGATGGTGATGGGGGTGACACTTCTTTTGCAGTGTCACTTTTGGTACTTTTTGATGTAAGGTCATACCAGAACTGAATCTCAGGGCATACATTATACCATTAAATTATATCCAGGCATCTCAAATTTGGCTTTTTTCAATTATATCTTTTCTGGAAGAAAATGAAAAAGAAATTATAAAATTATATCACCTTATAGTCCAAGTACTAAACATTCAATTTAGTAATGATGAGCTATTCTCTTTTCACTCATTGATTTTTATGGGGAGTCACACCCCAAGTTTCTCAGGGCCTCAAGGATTACTTTTCGAAGGGTTTTAGGGGATCTTACAGGGTTCCAAGGATAGAACTTAGTTGTCTGCATGCAAAGCAAATGGCCTATCTGCTGTACTATCACATTCTGGCCCTGAACTGTTCTTTCCTGGAAGGTTGTTGCAAGGAAACTCAGGAAGCTAGGAGAATCTCTGCATATTCTAGGCCAGCTAGAATATTGGTTCAATGAAATGGTCCAAGGACGCAGTTGTTCTGTCTTGCTGGGACCATATTTGATACAACTGGATTTGACCATATGCAAAACATGCACTCTTATCCCTTACCATCTCTCTAGCCCTTGACCTTTTCTTTAAAATAGTATTTCAACACTATCCCTGAAAAATAAGTTCTGAATCCCATAAACATATTCTTAGGAAAATAAAGATTATCACATAAAGTTTGAAAGAAACATCATTATGGGGCTGGGGCCAGAGATGGAGCTCAATAATAGAGCACTTGCCTTGCTTGTTTGAGGTTCTGAGTTCAATTTCTGGCATCACAAAAAAGAAAGAAAGAAAAAAGAAAGGAAAAGAATAAGAACACAAAAAAATTTCAAAGTAAAAAGTGTATTAGTCTTACAATCTTGTACAACAGAAAGATTGATAATCTGATTTTAAAGAATAGCTAAATTCTTGAATATATATTTCCATAAAGAACATACATAAATGTTCAAGAAACTCATGAGAAGATATTCAACCTCACTAGTCATTATGGAAATGAAAAAAATTCAAACCATAATGACATTCTACTTCACATATACAATGAAGTGTGATCAGTGATGTGGAGAAATTGAGACTCATATATTGCTACTGGGACATGAACACAGTACTGTTAAAGGAAGCATTTTCCAAAGCAATGTTAAATGCAATTCTATGAATGGTTAAATTCAGACTTTCACAGCAGAATTGGCCAAGTAATTCCATTCCTGATTACATAGCAAAGATGATTTATAATATATGCTCATAGAAAATGGTGCATGAAACATCACAAAGAACAAAAGCCATCAGTGCTGCCAGGGATGTGGAGAGAAAGGAACATTCATTGAATGAACTGGTGGGAATACTGTCTTAACCAGCCTTTATGGAAAACAATATGGAGAATCCTCAAAAAACTAGAAATTGAGCTCCCATATGATCCAGCTATACCACTCCTAGGGATATACCCCAGGAACAAAAAAGTGCAATACAAAAATGCCTTCCTCACATCTATATTCATTGCAGCACTATTTGCAATAGCCAGAAGCTTGAAACAATCAAGATGCCCTTTACCAGATGAATGACTATAAAAAACTGTGGTACATATATACAATGGAATATCATTCAGCCATCAGGAGAGATTAAGTAATGAAATTTTCCTATACATGGATTGTACATGGAATCTATTAATCTGAGTGGAAAAAAGTCAGAGGAAAAGAGATAGACACTCATCTATGGCTTTAAAAAATAAAAGACATTATTGTAATAATGCCTAGATACAATAGAGATGAGGTGCCAGAAAGACTAACTCACAATATGAAGATCATCAAAAAAGAGTGGTGACTGCAGTTAGAGAAATAACTACACTGACAACTACCATAACAATGTCAATGAGTGAGAGAAGTAGAAAGACTGTCTCAAATACAAACTAGGTGGGGAGAAGGGAGGTGGATATGGGTGGTGGGAATGTTGTATTGGTGAAGGGGGTATTCATTATATGACTGATATGATATCCAACTACAATCATGTCTGTACTCAAGATGCTTAAGTAAAAATATTATAATAAAAATAAAATAAAATAAAAAATAAAATTGTGCCTGAATTGATCATAGGAGAATTATTTATAACAGCAAATGTGTAAATATACCTCAGGATATTAACAAGTAAGTAAAATATGAAATACCCTTCAATAAACATTATTTAGTCATAAATATGACTGAAATACTATACTTCTTCAATGTGCTTCAATATGAGTAAATCTTAAAAACTATGCTAAATGAGAGAAGCCAATTATAATAGAAACATGATATTTCATTTGCATGAAATGTGCAGGTAGGTAAATCCATAGAGACAGAAATTGAACTAAAGGTTTTCTAGGGGGTGGGATAAGGACTGATTGCTAGCTTTCTTTCTGGGGTTATGGGATTGTCAAATTACTGGTGACAGCTGCAAACACAATGAAAATATTAAGAAATGATTGAGTTGTATGTTTTAAAGTAATTATTGTTACATAAATTATCTCTCAAAAAGAAAAAAATACAAGTTCAATACTCCAAGTCCCATTCATTTAATATTGTTTAGCCAGTAGATTTCAGGGATAACCACGCCATAATACTCTTTTCTATGTAAGGCCTATTAAGATGAGACACTATTGTGTAAGAAAAACGATGACCCAACATTTTTTTAAATTGTTTATTGAGATCATTATGAATTACAAGTCTTTAACACTTGAATTTCAGGCATATAGTGACAGTGAATTAAGAACATTCCCACCACTAGTATTGACCTCCCTCTTCCAGAGTTTCCAGCATACATCCCATACCTCCACCCTTAATCCTCTAGTCTATTAGTTTAACAGGTCCATTTTGTGTTTATTTTGATATAGT
Source organism: Crocidura indochinensis (assembly GCA_004027635.1). NCBI lineage: Eukaryota > Metazoa > Chordata > Mammalia > Eulipotyphla > Soricidae > Crocidura > Crocidura indochinensis. Next base: position 17,756 of record PVKC010003224.1, read on the forward strand.
GTTTATTTTATTGTGTTTATATTTATTGTGTTTATTTTGTAATAGTTTGGTTAACCTAACATTTTTGATTGATTGTTTTATGGTGACATCCAGTAGTGATCAGGCTATCTACTGCAGGGCTCTGTGCTTAGGTATATATCTCTTGGTGGGGTTCTAACATCATATGGGGTACTAGGGATAAAACCAGGGTGAGTCATTATGCAAGGCAAGTGTCCACCCCATTCTACTATCACTCTGGGCCCTGAACACAACTTTTATTAATTGATCAATTTTCTTTAACATGATCACTATGAACATTATTTATTTATTTATTTATTTATCTTGGTCACACCAGGCAGTGCTCAGAGGTTACTCCTGGCTCTATGCTCAGAAATCGCTCCTGGCAGGCTCGGGGGACCATATGGAATGCCAGGATTTTAACCACCACCCTTCTGCATGCAAGACAAATGCCTTACCTCCATGCTATCTCTCTGGCCCCACTATGGAACATTTTTAAATTAATTCTGGAGCATAGCTGATACCAGCTCCTTGTTGAAGACAGGACAAGAAAAAAAGAGAGATGAAAGGGAGCAATGTGAAGGTGTTAAGGTTCATTTAATCAATTTCATAATTATTCTAGAGCTGGTCATTCAAGCAATTCTCTAGAAGAAGAAAGCCAAATTCCATGCAGTCTTCTTCCATTAATAACATAAGGACCCATGACTGCTAAGTAGCATCTTTTAATTATTATTTTAGAGAGATAAAAGTATTCTCTCTGAAAAGTATTCTCTCGAATTCTGCTATTTTTTGGAAAAGAATAAAACCTCATTTACAGAAACTTATTGTAGGATTATTCTTAAAAATGATATGAGCCTACTTTGTTTATATCATTAAAAATGCTATTTTATTGTATAGGTTAAAAGTCAGGTTAAAAAGGAACCGTCTGATAGTGCAACTAATTCATTATCTTAAAAAGAAAAGAAAGCATAAACAAAACATCCTTCCAGAACTTCGATTTCTCCATTTTATTTTAACTTGTTATTTATAAAAGCTCATGTGAAAAACTTTTTTTGAGAGAGAACCAGAAATAACATAATTAACCAGATAATAACAACAACATGTCTCTGATGTATGAAAATATGTAGGAAGAAAAGCAAGAGGGGAGTTCAAGTTGAACTTTTACCAAAATATTAACAATTTTTGCTATTCTGTTTTCCAAAATGGCAACTCCCACACTAACAAATATCTTTCTATTAGACATTCACAGTCTTGAAAACAATAATTTAGTTGTGTACTTGCCACAGAAAGCAGCCTACATGTCTATTAGGCTATATGAAAAATTCAGCATCAGAGGGTTGAATAAAAACCACAGGACATAATACAAGAGTAAAAAAAGAATTGAAATTTGGTGAAGTGTCTTTTTGTGCTCCTACATGTATTTATAAATTCATATACAGCATCTGGAAATTGTTCTTCAAGCAATATCAAGAACTTAACTTCCACTAATTTTAAAAAAATATGGGGGCCGGGGGGTGGTGCTGGAGGGTAAGGTGCTTGCCTTGCCTGCGCTAACCTAGGACAGACCGCGGTTCGATCCCCCGGTTCCCCATATGGTCCCCCATGCCTGCCAGGAGCGACTTCTGAGCAAGTAGCCAGGAGTAACCCCTGAGCGTCACTGGGTGTGGCCCAAAAAACAAAAAAAATATTTCAAGGATAAGCATCAGAATTATTACAAAGATGTAAGAACATTACAAAGCTACTTTAAGCTATTATTAGATTTAGGTTCTAGTAAAGGAGAAACCAACTTTATCCAAGAGTATTTATAAACCAGTTACTGTGAACATGAAACATGAACTCATTTTTCATTATGGAGGGGACTGGAAAAACTTGAGTGTAAACCCCATTATAGGCAAAATGATGGTTACAGGAGAATCAACCTTTGAGGTTTATCCCCTTAAATCATATCTAGTTTCCAGTTAAAATGGACAGTCTGGCACACAATGAATGGCATCACTCTTTAAAAAAATGGTATCTCTTATCAGTAAGGACCCATGGCTGCTAAGTAGCATCTTTTAATTATTATTTTAGAGAGATAAAAGTATTCTCTCTGTAAAGTATTCTCTCGAATTCTACTATTTTTTGGAAAAGAATAAAACCTCATTTACAGAAACTTATTGTAGGATTATTCTTAAAAATGATACGAGAGGGTTGGAGCTACACAGTGGTAGGGCATTTACCTTGCACTTAGCCAACACAGGACAGACCCTGGTTCGATTCCTAGCATCCCATATGGTCCCCTGAGCCTGCCAGGAACAATTTCACAGAGCCAGGAATAACCCCTAAGCACTGCTGGGTGTGATCCAAAAACCAAAAACAAACAGCAACAAAAAATGATACAATAGAAGTTATTCTATTCCACAAGACCTTAACCAGATCAGAAGTCTTTTTTAGTAACAGAAACTAGGTTATTCTTTGCCAAGACAGAAGAATTTCTTCATAAACAAGTTTGTAATGTGAACAGGCAAAAAAAGTGTTAAGTTACTTTTTAAATCAAAACTGGTATATCACAGTGGCAATTTATATTAAAATATGCACTAAGAGTATATATTTCCTGACATTCTTACTTATAAACAACTAGTTTATAATTCTAAACACACAGATTTGAGCAGGAACAAGGATGATTAAAGAACTAGAAAATTTCTTCTTTCTTGAGGATACTTAGTAGCTATAGAGGTTTCTAGCACATATCAGGACTAAAGATTTTTTCTATCTAAACCTATGAACTATCCAGAGAAAACAGACACTAATTAAGTGGGGATAGAAGAAAAGAAATGGTTCTTTTGATTTAAATTATTACATTTAAATTCAATTGTTTGGGGCCAGAGAAATAGTAAAGCGGTAGGTGTTTGCCTTGTACTCAGCCGATCCAGGACTGAAGGTGGTTCAAATTCAGAATCCCGGAATCCCATATGGTCCCCAAGTGCCTTCCAGGAGCGATTTCTGAGAGCAGAGACAGGAGTAACCAACACCTGAAGGCTGCCGAGTGTGACCCAAAAACCAATAAATAAGTAAATAAATAAATTCAATGGTTTTACAAGGTTGTTCATAATACAGTTGAGCATTTTTTCCAGAGTTTCAAAGTTGTCATATAGTGTACAACACTCTTCACCTGCCACCAATGTCCGAATGTCTATCTCTAGGCAGACATTTTTCTTCTTTTTACTTCATCTTCCTCTTCTTTGTCATTTCTTTGTTGTCATCTTCTTCACCCCCAGTCTCCATCCCCATCTGCTTTCCTCTAGGCACTCTTTTTTAATTGCTTTATTTAAGCACCATAGTTACTAAATTGTTTATTGTTGAATTTCATCAATCAACATTTACTACAACACCCTTCCCAACACCAATATCTCCCAACTCCATCCCCATCTTGCTCTAAGGTATATTTGCCTCTCTCTTTCTCTCTCTCTCTATCTCTGTCTCTCTCTCCTCTCTCTCTCCATCTCTCTCCATCTCTCTTTCTCTCTCCCTCTCTCACTGTGGTTTGCACTATTGTTAATGGAGGTGTGCCTAACATGTCACTTTCTCCCCTTTCTGCACTGAGTTTTTATCCAGAGTGATCAGTTCCAGGTCATTGTCCTAGTAGACCCTTCTCTACGCTAGCTACACTCACCACTCTTTGTGGTAAGCTATACTTGCACAGGTGCTCCTGACCTTTGTCTCTATAATCTCTGAATATTATTACCATACTATCTCTTGTTTTACTTATATCCCAAAATTGAGTGAGATGGTTTTATGTCAATCCTTTTTCTTCTGATTCATTTCACTAAGGATAACATAGGCAGACAGTTTTTGTCTTCTTTCTACTTCCTTTTCTTCTCTTCTTCTTCTACTTCTTTTCCGTCTTTTTTCATCTCCTTTCTCTTTATCTTGTAGTCATCATCATCTTCATCATCATCTTCGTCTTCATCTTCTTAGTCTTCTTTGTCTTCATCTTCTTTGTTCATCTTCTCCTCCTTTTCTCCTCCTCCTTCTCTTCCTCCTCCACCTCTTTTTCTTCATCTTTTCTCTCTCTTCATTTTTTTTACCTTTCAACATTGTGATTTGTTATTGTTATTGTTATTGAGAAATATCATGCATATCACTTTATCTCCTTTCAACACCCAGTTCTTGTCCAGTTATCATTTCCAACTATCATTGTTATTGTGGCCCCGTCTCTGTCCTAACTGCACCCAGATTTTGTGGCAAACTTCCTACCACAGACTGATCCTATTGCCATTGTCTCTATTGTTTCTGGATATTACTACCATACTAACATTTCCTTTGTATTCCACAAATGAGTGTGATCATTCTATGTCTATCCCTCTAACTAATTTCATACAGTATAATTCTCCCCATATGCATTGATGTATATAAGTAATTTCATAATATTAATTTTTCTAACAACTGTGTAGCATTCTATTGTGTAGATGTACCACAGTTTCTTTAGTCACTCATCTGTTCTCAGACCCTTGGGTAGTTTCCAGATTCTGACTATTGTGAATAGTGTTGTGATGAACATAGAGGACTTTTCTATATTGTGTCTTTGGACTCCGACGGTATATTCCTAGGAGCAGTATTGCTGGGTCATATAGAAGCTAGATTTAAGATCTAAAAACACAGGATACATAGAAGAAAACATAGGTAGAACATTCCATGACCTTGAAGCCAAAGGTATCTTCAAAGATGAACCACTACTGGCCAAATAAATGAAAGCAAAGATAAACAAATGACTACATTAAATTAGAGGAAATAATAACTACTATTTCTCAAAGGAAATAGTAACTAGAATATAAAGACTGACAAGGAATGGGGAAACTATTTACCCAGTACCAATTTGATAAAAAGTTAAAATGTAAAAATATATAAGGCACTAGTAGAGCTTAACGAGAACAAAGAATACTTAACCCCCTCCAAAAATAAGAAGAGAGAAATAAATAGAACGATGGACACTTCCTCAAAGAAAAAATGAAAATGGCCAAAAGGCACATGAAAAAAATGCTCCATATCATTAATTATCAAGGAGATGCAAATCAAAACAATGAGATATCAACTCACAGCACAGAGACTAACATAAACAACACGAAGAGCCAATGTTGTTACAGATACTGAGGAGAAAGGGACTCTCATTACTTCTAGTGGCAATATAGACTGTCTCAGCCTTTTGGAAGTACAATATAAATATTCCTCGAATATGTATGGTTCTTATATTAATTGTGTGGTGTGATGTATATATAAATGAATATTTAATATACAGGATATTTTTAGGTAAACAAGGGCTTACACAAAAGAAATTTTCCTTAATGATATAATTTAGTTATATGCCCTAGAAATTACAGAGTCATTATTTTGGGGAAGATGTAAGGGGTAAAGTAGGAAATTAAATTTTGGGACCAGAGAGAAAACAGTGGGTAAAGTGCTGGTACTTCACCAGCACTCCATATAGCCCCCAATCCTTGGCAGATGTGATCCCTTAGCAAAGAGTAAGCCCAGAGAATAGCCAAATGTGACCCAACACCTCAAGCCTTCCCATTTCTACGAAAGGTACCTCACTTAGGAAAATAACATTTAAAAAATTAAGATGTTTATATTGTTAAGATATTAACCTGATCTAAGATTACTGAACAATCTCCAATATCTTGTAGCTCTCTCTCCTCTTGATTCTATAAACTGTACAAAATCTATTGTTCTCCTATCAAAGACATTAGTGCCTAGCTCCAGGAAAGAAAGGAATGAAGTTGTAGACTACTAGAAAATAGGGTAATCAATTTCCTCAGAAATGTATTTATCTCCAGATGATAAAATCTACATTTGTCAATTTCAAGAGTTGATACCTGCAACACACCTGGCATAGAATAAGTACCTGATAGATGCTAGCTATCTCGTTATTATTTCTTAGATTCCAAGAATAGCTGAGACTGGTGAAAAGAAAGCCTAAAATAAGAGCCTGAAAAGTACTGGTATTTTAAACAATACTCTCCTCTTCCTGAATGATATTCCTGAGTGTCACTGTGGAAGATCGACTCACAGAACTACCAAATGTATAGCTGTGTTTTGGAACCAGCTTATCAAAACTAGGACTAGAAGTGATGACCTCATTTCCAAACTTCAGAATGAGTACATTTGTAGTCAATTTCTCTTGTCTGACTCATGGTTATACTGAGGTCAAATTCAACAACTATACCTTTAGTTATTTAGGAAATAACATTTTTGTCTTTTTTAGCTTAATTCTATATCTTAAATGGAATGAAAACTAGGCAATACTATTTCTTTTTTATTTTTATTTTATTTATTTGTATTTTTTATTATTTTTTTTTTTTGGTTTTTGGGTCACACCCGGCAGTGCTCAGGGGTTACTCCTGGCTCCATGCTCAGAAATTGCTCCTGGCAGGCACGGGGGACCATATGAGGCACCGGGATTCGAACCGATGACCTTTTGCATGTAAGGCAAACACCTTACCTCCATGCTATCTCCCGGGCCCCTCAATACTATTTCTTAATTAAGGAAATGGTGGCACTCCCAAATAGAATGTGGAAAGACTAAACTCAGGTGAATACTTTCTTAGTAGGGAAAATTAGCTGTGCTCCTTATACTATTGACTAAACTAATTTGTTTAACTGATTAGAGTCATCCTGTTAATTATAGACCATTTACACTTCCTAATAAAAGTCATGCCTTTAAAGGCTGGAGCAGTGTCACAAGCAGTAGGGTGTTTGCCTTGCATGTGCTAACCTACGACCAACTGCAGTTTGATCCCTCAGTTGTGGCCCTAAAACCAAAAAAAAAAAAAAAAAGTTATGCCTTTGAATCCCTAATATATTTGACATCTTCTAAGTATGTTTTAAGACATTTTTTTTGTAAAAAGAAAAAGTTTAACAAAACCATTGTGAGTAGTTTAGTTTAATCCAGGATAATAAATACCAGTACTATTCATATTCTAATAGTGGCTGTTACTGCTTCACAAATATTAAAATTAAGTAAGTTCATGTGCCTATCTAGTCATACATATCAAATATTCAAGATTGAACTATAAGAAAAGTTCAGGGTACGAAGTTCAAGGCCAGAGTGACAGGAGCAATCCTGAGCATGGAGTCAAGAGTAACCTCTGAGTACTGCCATGCATGGTCCCCAAACAAAACAAAAAACAGACACAGAGATCACTACAATAATTAGCAAGTTAGTAAAAATTCCACATAGCTCTAAAGTGAGAGATAACCAAAAGTTAATTTCATGGATGATATTTGTATTTTAGCCACAATAAAATAATATTCTAGCAGAAATTGAATCCCAGGAATAAAACATTAACATTCTAAGGATCATTCCCCAGTAATACCTATGATCCCTTAACCCCACCAAGAGAGATCCTAAGCATAGAGCCAGAGTAAGATCTGAGCACCATTGAATGTGGGCCAAAAACCAAACTACAAAAATAAAATTTTACAATAACGTTAAAAATTTTGGATTTGGTCTCATGTTCTCTTCCACCAAAGAAAATTTCATTTCATCAAATCTTATCATTAGTAAGAATTCTATAACTTAAAAAAATGAGTGGGTCTAGGATATCTAGTTATTACAGAAAATAAATGTTTAAATAAAAATAGTATTAAAGTGGCTGAATAAAACTTGCACTGCAAAACACAAAAGTTTAATTTATTCAAGGCCTAACAATTTAAATTTGGCTGCTATAAATCAAACCTACAAACTCAATCCTCAGGTTTTAGAGGCAGAATACCAAAATATGAGTAAAATGCCTTTAGAGCCAGAATACTAAATATTGAGTAAAATGCATTTCAGTCTCTGGAAAAGGAACAATTTTGTATGAAAGGATATTCAAATAGCCCTTCATTGAGCAGCCACAATGAGCCTTAAAGATTTACATGATTGAGCTGGAATTCAATGCCATGCAATAAGGAAGCTTCTTTTTTTCTGGGATTCACAAAGAGATATCCGTAATTAAACATCACACTTCTTAGGACAGCATGTTTTCTTATAGTGACAAGCAAAAATAAAGTATTTCAAATCATGCATTGTTGGCATATAGTCTTTTATTTTTTTTGCATAGCTATTGTTTTTGTGTATTTCTAGCTATTAGACATTTGTCTATTTTTGGTCAGTAATGTATGCATTTTAAATAAATCAGTTTTGCATAGAAGGCTGTAGTTATGTTCATGAAATTACATTTATACAACAATAACTTAAGCATAATTATGGGCTTAATTTTGGCATATACACATTTCATATTTTAGAAGAGTAGCTATATGTTTAGTATAATTAGTATAATTAAAATTAACTCTAAGTGGTGAAAAGTTTCAGAAGTATCATTTCAGAATTAACTGCAAACTTTATGTTGTTTATTTGTAACAACTAAACATATCACACAAAAACCTTAAAATATATTGAGAAAATGACAAAAAAAATCATGTTTGCTTAACATTCCATCAAAAAATAAGTCTAATGATAGACTAGGTACCCAATAACTCTTTCAAGATCAAAGAATGCCAGGTTATTTTAGTCTGGCCCAATTACAACTACTAAACTAAATTTTTTAATTAAATTTTTTTTCAAAATTTTACATTTCAACCTCTTAAGAATTTTCTTTACTTTCTGATCTGTTCCCTGCCACCCCCCACAATTTTTTTGAACTTTGTTCTTTAGAACAAGTTTTAAAAAATGTGTTACACTTAAATAAAATACCAATAAATTTATGTACTCTTATTTGCAGGAATGACATTTACTGAAGACTTTATAACGACTATGAAAAACAATGTCTAGAAAGATTAACTCTATTAAACACTATACACTTATATTATTAAATTTGACTTTGAAGTTAGCTATCATTCTCACATAACTAAGTATACTTAAAGTTATTGAGCTATTTATTATTGGAACTTATAAAAGAGTTCATTGATCTATTCATCCTTGAAAAAATTATATTTTATGGAATTCCAAGTGTCTAGTGAAAGACCTGATTAGTTATGGAAATTAAAATACCTTCAATAGTTTGCATCTACCAGAAGCCTCTTTGAACATCTACTAGAAGCTTCTTTGAAGACCAAGTGATTAAAATAAATTGGATAATAATAGAAAGAAGACTAAGTGCAATTAAGCATAATCAAATATATTTCAGTTCAATTGCATATGCCTTTTTACAACTTTTAAAGTCATAAAAATATCTTGTGGTCTGCATACTTTTAAAATATTCTATCTAACAGGACTGAGAGATAGTACAATAAGTAGATTGTTGGCCTTACACCACAATCCTCAACACTCTTTTTTTTTTTTTTTTTTTTTTTTTGGTTTTTGGGCCACACCCGGTGACGCTCAGGGGTTACTCCTAGCTATTCGCTCAGAAGTCACTCCTGGCAGGCACGGGGGACCATATGGGGAACCAGGGGATCGAACTGCGGTCCGTCCTAGGTTAGTGCAGGCACCTTACCACCAGTGCCACTGCCCGGCCCTCAATCCTCAACACTCTTAAGATCCCAAGCTTGTCAACAGTGACCACTGAGTGCAGAGCCAATCCTAAGCACCTCTGGGTGTGGCACAAAAGATTAACTCTAACAATTTCATTCATAGGTTGTTTATTAGTTCATTCATTGGTTGTTTATTAGGCTTATTAGCTAATCAGAAAAAAGGGAACTATGTTCATTTACATGTTCTTTCAAAGTGTATTTAGATCAAATTAAGAGTGATATTTAGCAGTTTGAAAGATACTACTAGAGTTAAGACACATATCTTGCACAGGACAAACTCCAGTTCAGTCACCAGTATCACTTAGTCACCCAGCATCCTGGGTTACAGCCCATTAGCCCCCAGCCCTACCCATGTGATGCAGGTAATCCCAGAATCGCAGGGCATCTTTAGGCCTTCATATTAAACCACTAGCCTAATTAACAAAGAATAGCAGAATGAGGTAGTTTTATGGGAGGGAACCTGGGAAAATTGGTATAGGAAGTTGTCATGACAGGTGCTGGAATACTATATATAAAGCTCAACTCAACTAAGAATAACTTTGTAATTCCTAGTACTTTAATAAAATGTTTACAAAACTTGAATAAACTCATTTTAAATAAATAAAACATCAACCAAAAAAACACCTCAATGATTTCCTCTTCTTAATATCCTGCTCTTTCAATCATTTTCCCTTTTGATTCCAAGTCTAGTCCCTCCCCAAATTTTCAGAATATAGTCCATCTGTTTCCACCTTGAATTTTTTCACTGTTCCCTCCTTCAGATGTGCTCTGGTCCAGTATCCATAAAGTCATAGTTAATTAATTCTTACTCATTCTTCCCATCTTCAGGGAAGTCTTTTCTAACTACACCCCACTTTTCTCCAAACTTGCTTCTCTGTCACACATTTCCACAAGCCTCAGTACTTTCCTTTGCTCACCCCTGACAAGATTTTCTATTACAAATTTCCATTATCATTTCAATAATGTCTGTCTCTCTGATGTAATAAAGAAAATGAGTGGTTCTTAAAACAAAGCGGTATCAAAATCACTTGAAAATCATATTGAAAAGTGATCACAAGGTCACACCCCCCAGAGTTAATCACCAAAGTTAATCCCTGGAAGGTGATTTCAAGGTGACCCTAATGTTTCTAGACCCTAAACTGATCCAGTACTGTGGTTCTCAATCTTACATACAAAATGGAAGTCTGGGAAGCTTTGAAAATTAAAAAATTTCTAATGTCTGTGAGAACGAAGCCATAGCACAGTGAGTAGGGCATTTGCCTTGCATGTGGATGAACCAGGCTCAATCCCCAGCATCCCATATGGTTCCCCTGAGTACTGCCAGGAGTGGTTCCTGAAAGTAGAGCCAGGAACTTCTCAGCATCCTGAGCACTGCTGGGTGTGGCCCCAAAACAAAAATTAAAAAGGTTCTAATGTCCAAGCACTGGCATGTGTTTTTACTCAACTGTGCTATGGTGCAATCCAGGATATTTGACCTCAAATATCATGTACTAAAAACAAAACTCACTTCAATTCATTCAACTTTAGAAAATACAAAAAAATCACTTTACGGGATCCGGGAGGTGGCGCAGGAGGTAAGGTGCCTGCTGCCTTGCCTAGGAAGGACCACGTTTCGATCCCCCGGTTCCCATATGGTCCCCCGTGCCTGCCAGGAGTGACTTCTGAGCGTATAGCCAGGAGTAACCCCTGAGCGTCACTGGGTGTGGCCCAAAAAAACCAAAAAAAAATCACTTTACATTATTCTTTTGTAGGAATAAATGTCTAATCCCTTAAAAACATGTATTTCACATTGTAAGGCTTAAAATAATATAAAAAGTCCACAACTACTGATTTCTTGTATCAGGATAACTCACCAAATCCAAAAGCATTGGAACCTCCAATGCTCTGTGAAGCCTGGACACTTGTTGATGTATATAGTCCTGTCACCAGCAAGCCATCAAAGAAGGTACTTGTTGAAATTGTCACTGAAATACAGGGGAGGAAAAAAGAAAAGAAACCTCAATTAGTACAGCTAGAAAAAAATAAGCTATATTTGTAAAATGCTAGATATTGTCAAAACTATCTTTGCTTATGCTTAACTATTTTTATATTACCTTTATTAAGTGTTTTCTTTATTTTAGATATTACACTGAAGAAAAAAGAAGTTCTAATATCTATAATTGTTTGTCCAAAAAGTATTGCATTAGTTAAACCTTTTTGTGCTAATTTACATCTTACCAAGTAAGTAAAAAAAAAATCATCTGCAAAGAATTGAATATTCAATTTCATTACCACTGTAGGAGCAGTCAAAGGTATTACTGAAATTTTGTTTGTGATAAAAAAAAACCTCTTTTTTAAGTATTTAATACTGTGTGAACCAATATAATATCAGCTAAGAACAGAAGAGTAAGATGAAGTGTATTTTTCAAGCAAAATAATTATTTCTCCTAGAAACCTGCTTTAGTTCCCTTAACATAGAATCTTGGTTGCTAAAAATAAAAACAAAGTTTAATTATAACAAACAGAAGTAAAATCCCTAGAATATTTTATTCCTGATGCTATCAATCTGTCTTTTTGTGCATATATCTGATTTGTGATATCAAATCCGTACTTCATACAGGTAAGGCAAGAATTCTATCACTGAACTACACCTTTGATTCTCCAGCACTATTAATTTACTATGTCAAACCAGGCATTTTTCCTCCCTGTTTTATTATATTTAGAAGGGATTGAACACCTAATATTTTCTATCTTCATCTCTAGATAGGTATATATATATATGTGAACAATTATTTCTAAGCACTGAATATCTTTTAAAAATGAAATTACTTAGAACACTTATTAATTTTGAAGAACTTCTTGGGTTTTCCACACCATCAATAAATTGACTACTCCCAAATTTCTGTCTCAAATTTCAAGAATATATAGATGTTGTGTGTATATATTGTGTTTATATTCCAAATAAATACATAGATGGATCAAGCTTCTGATAAATATATCTCCTTGGATGTCCAAGAGACATCCAACCTCAGACATGACAAATACAGATTTTATCTTTTTTCACTTAAAATCAATATCTCAGAAATCAAACAATCAGAATAAGAGCTAATTGTATTCAAATCCGAGCTCACTGTATTTAAAATTACAAAGATTGGGCTGGAGAGATAACATGGAGATAGGGCATTTGCCTTGCATACAGAAGGAGGGTGATTCCAATCTCCTCATCCCTTATGTCCCCTGAGTCTGCCAGGAGCGATTGTAGAGTGTAGAGCCAGGAGTAACCACTGAGTGCAGCTGGGTGTGACCCAAAAACCAAAAATAGATAAAAACAAACAAATAAATAAAATTACAAAGATCCCTCTGTCTCCCGGCTGCCACAATTCCCACATTTCATATTTGGCTTTATGTTGTTCCTTTTGCTTTCCATAACTATCACCTTCTAAAACATTATACTCAAATAGCTGTTTATAATAGTTATTCTGTTTATTTTCCAGTCTCATGCAGAATATAACCTCAGTAAGGTAAATGTCTTGTGCTTTGTTAATTTACTATTGCTTATCTGTCTGGAGCAATCCTATTATTTGTGTGTTCAATAAATATGTGTTATTCATTGATTAATAACTTATTCATCCAAATGTTTAAATATTTATTGAGTATTGGAAAATAGTTCATCTGTCCAAAAGTGGTACAAAATGAAAGCTAATTTCAGCCTTATTTCCAAAGGAAAATTATGTTATAAATACTAGACTTTAAATATCACTTCAGTCCCACTTCTAAAAGTCAGCTAGCGTTTTCTCAGTGTAGAGAGAAATTAAGAGATAAACCAAAATGTTTATGAAAATGGCAAAACAAATAATGATAGCTATCATCACATTTTGATGTCTACATACATCATGTAAAGAAAAAAATTCCATCAGAAACTAAATGATTATTTCTCTGCTAGAATTGAGAATTTAAGTCTCTTTAGAGAGGACAATACTGCATTTGGAAAAAAAAAAACACCTCTCTAGTCACTGTTGGTCAAACATCCCCAAAATAGATGTAATGGACAATAATTATGTCAGCCGACCATCAATTCCCATTTTTCAGATAGAGAAAAAATTATCCAGTTTCTCATGAGATTTGGTACATATCTTTCTAATCACAGATTTCCCTTTAGCTTAAGATATAAGCTCTTGTTTCTGTATTTAAAAAATAATGACCATTTGAGTTCCCTAATAATTTGTAAGGAACTTCAACTTGGCTAAGGTCACATGTTCTGAATGATTGAGTAGCTGCACCATATGCTGAAAACTCACACCAAGGCAGCTTGACTTTGCAGTGATGTCAGAAACAATTTTTTCTTTCCTGTTATCAAGTGTTCCGAGTTACCCCTATTTACAACTTTTCTTTAGTCTACACAGATAGAATCAAATGTGCTAAGCACTGAGCTGAAAATGCTGCAGTGAATAGTAGTTTACTTATCTGATCTGTCATTAGCCCCTAAATATTTCCATTTTCATCTGGGCCTCTTTGGATCAACTACCCTCTAGTGTTTTCATAACTCAACTCCCCATTGTGCACTAATTCATACCATTCCTATGTGTCCCGACTTAACTTCCTTTCACCTAACTTCCTCTCCCAAAACTTCTTTTCACTGAGGTTCATGCTTCAAGCATTAAGTTTTTCCAGTCTTAACTCATCACTTTATTCATGAATTGTTGCTCTCTAGGTAATCTTTTTAAACGTGAGTTAAGATAAAGTAAGATCTACTGTATACAGTTCTAACTTGGATCATTATTGAAACAAATCAGAACACATTCTGAGTATAAAACTATTTTTAAAAATATATGAACAAGGGGGCCAGAGCAGTAGGGCGTTTACCGCAAACACGGTTGACCTAGGACAAACCGTGGTTCAATCCCCTGACATCTCATTTGGTCCCGCAAACCAGGAACGATTTTGAACACAGAGCCAGGAGTAACCCCTGAACAGCACCAGGTGTGGCTAAAAAGCTAATAACCAAAAAAAAGCATATATATTTATATATATATATGAACAAGAAGAAAAATTCAGAATGATTATAGTGATTTTTGGACCATTAATGAACTTAATTAAGAACAGAAACATCTTGTATGCAACTAACCCAGGTTCAATCCCTGACTCCCCATTTGGTCCCTCAAGCCCTGCCAAAAGTGATACCTAAATGCAGAGCCAGGATTAAGCCATGAACACATATAGGAGTGGCCAAACAAACAAAGAAAAGCACAGTTATACAAATACAGATATAAAATGAAAAATCCTAATAATCCCCACTGCATAATTATATAAAAGAATCCTCTGATTCAGAATGTTACAGTCCTGCATTTGAACCCAAAATTATCAAGCAACATTTCAACTAATGTTAAGATGAGGGGAAATATTTAGCAAATAATAATTCACTTCAAAAGAAATTAGGAAAAATGAGTAAATATTGTTAGATATTTACAGAAGTCTGTTGTAATAGTCTTTCAATTTTTATAAAACTCATTCTAAAATGTTTAGGGAAAGAAGATTAGAAATGTTTCTGTGGGGTCAGAGAGATAGCATGGAGGTAGGGTGTTAGCCTTGCATGCAGAAAGACGGTGGTTGGAATCCCGGCATCCCATATATCCCCTGAGCCTGCCAGGAGTGATTTCTGAGCATAGAGCCAGGAGGAAGTCCTGAGCACTACCAGGTGTGACCCCCCAAAAAAATAAATTCTTCAATAAACATGTTTGGAATGAGCAGCTAATTAAACAAAAAAGGCAGTAAAAAGCATATTATTTATTCTAATTAGGGAATCAAGCTATACATCTAGGTACATACAGACATATGTAGACACAGTATGTGTACATATATGTATATGAATATGGAAAAGCATAGTTATACATATGTATATGAAACCTTCTATGTGTCAAGAATTGTGTTGACACCATAATTTGAGTTGTATTTAATAGAAAGACAAAATAAATTTAGAACTAAATTCTTATTGGTTAAATGTATATATACTATCTAATACCTTAACAATTCTATAGATTTAATATAAATTAAATTATTTCACCACCACAGGACAAGGTCAATCAGTTATTTATTTCAAACATCAATGATTTATTTTAAATCATCAATAATAATACAATGAGTAAACAACTACTTCATTAAGTCTCCATATGATCTACTTCTTTCATGCTTTTATGGAAATTCATGGTAAAGTTTATAAAATTCTTTCCTGGTGAACTCTTTTCCCTAAAAGACATATTTTTATAGTTTTTCATTAAAATGCTAAGAACATGATTCTTTCATTATAGAGAGCTAATTAAAATGAATTACAAATATAAATTTGAATTTTTCAGTATACAAAGGGAAGAAATAAAACATGTAATGTATTACCTATAACCAAGAAGTAAATGTGTCTTGTCAGGCCACAATATTCTCTTACTCAAAAGACATCTGACTTCCATGGGGACAGAGAGGTGGTGCAAGTGGTAAGGCAGTCTGCCTTGCCCTCACTAGCCTAGGATGGACCGCGGTTCGATCCCCCAGCATCCCATATGGTCCCTCAAGCCAGGAGTGATTTCTGAGCGCATAGCCAGGAGTAATCCCTGAGCGTCACTGGGTGTGGTCCAAAAACGAAAAATATAAAAAATAAAAATAAAAATATGACTTCCTATCATCTACAGATTAAAATATTCAATCTTCAATATGATTTTAATGGCTTTCAACTTGTTTCTGTACCTCCCTTTTAAGTTACCTGCTTTAGCTGAAACACCTTTAATGCAGTTAAAGTAGAACATATTCTTTAGTGGGTGCTGTCACCTCGACACACTTCACATTTCCTTTTGTTAAAATCTTGCCCATTCTTCAGGACCACCCATATGCCATTTCTCTTCAGAAATGTTTTCTGCCCTTCTGGGGAAAGGCAAACCTCCCCCTCATGTTGGTCTTACAACCTTTAGAGTCCATTGAAGAGCTGATCACACTCTTTAGAAAGCGTGACTCTGAGTATAGTCAACATTCACTGGATTTAATTCTATAAGTATATGTAGAGTTAAACAACAAAATATAAAAATAAAATAAAGAGTAGCTGAAAAGATACTGTAGACAATGAAATTAATATTGTGAATTCTCATCTACAGAAAAACAGAGGACCAATGTTAATTAAAAGGTATATACAAAAATGGAGGTTTCTCCTAACAGAGAAATTAAAAAAAAATGAACATAGCAGCATTGTCTTGTAACATTCAAAAAAACAGAAATATCTGAGGAAATTTGAGTTAGGTTTTTCAGTTTCCACCATGGAGCTTTTTGGCAGTTATGTTGTATATGAATATATAGAGACAAATTCATAGAATTTGTAAATATAAATTAATTTCTGATAGCTTGTTACTAAGAAACCTTATGTCATAGCCTCATTCTGAAGTTACTCTGCTTTTCCCTCAAATTAAAAAATAAGAAGAAGGGCTCACAAGGCTGAGGAGGTTGGATATATCTCTCTCACATCTGTGTAAAATTGGCAATGAGCTTAGCACTGCAAGTCTATGAATATGGATTGCCTGGTTGTGACAGCAGAATGAAAACATGATGTAGCGACACAATTCATTTCTTATCAGTGGCTCAAAGAATACTGCTGTCTTGAAATGACTAATTACAGAGTCAGTCATTATCTATCATAGCTTCTATTAACTCTTCCCAACAAGGCCCTAATACCATTCTTGCAGAAAATCACTATAAGATGAAAGTCTGAAAGAAAATAAATTTAGACATTTAATGCTGTTTGTATTTCATCCTAAAGCTCCTGGCCTATAAACGCTCCATGGTCTATTAAATTTTGATCACTTTAAGCATATTCCATTACTACTTTATACAAAAGGTTTTTAATGTGTGCAGGAAAGAAACATAAAATATTTGAAATGATGTTTCCATCTTTTCCAAGGAAACAAACATTAGAGGATAGAAAATTGCAAAATGCTGAAATTAATAGTGATCACACATGGATTACAGAGTTCCATTTCTTATTTTTATATATTTTAAGAAGAAAAAATATTGTCACTACTTCTAAAAGTTGTACATTTTTCCTTACAAAAGAAAATTCGTTTGCCTTTTGAATACTGAACAGATTAAATAGTCTAAGAAATAAACACTGTATTCGGAAAATGAAATAAACTGATTCTATTTGATGGAAAATATCATCAACATGATGTGTACAACTACTGACTCATCTTTAAAATGCTACCAGCTCTGAGTACCAAACAGACCACATAAAAGTGCATTCTAATATACTTTTTAAAAAAACCTATATATGAACATTATCCCTGAACTCTTCCTCATTATATATATTTATTTCATTATATCACCTTTTTATGTGGTTTTCCAATATTAAACCAGGCATTACAATAGTAATATTGTCAAATCAACAACAGAGGGGAGAAAAAACCAAGTAAGCATGTAAGGATAATAGCCAGAGGCCACACGCCTACAATGGAAGAAAGTGTGAATCCACAGTAGGGAGCTGCACAAGAGATCTTAAATAATTAGACCAATAAAAATTGAATTTCAGTCAGACTCTGTGAGGGAGAGACAATCAGCCAGATTTTACCTCTGAATTCTAACAATGACCCAACCCCAAAAGGGCTAGATGAGGAAGAGCAAGACATCTACCTAGCCTATCAGCATCTAGAAAGACATTTCCAAATGTCTGTACTTTCTGCTTTTCTAAGTCACTATTAAACATCTAAATCATCACTAAAGTTATTGATTCTCAGATTTAATAGACATCACCATAGTAAGAATAACAGTAATAATTAAATAATATTTAAATATCAAATATCAGGATATAGTTGAGTCTCTTACAGTAATTAACTTCTGAGAAATAAGTACTACAGGGACACATTTTACCCATAAGAAAACTGAAACAAAGAAGGTATGGATGGAGTGCCAGAAGTAAAGTGCCATGTAAAAGACATAAAACAGACTACATTAAATATAGGGCCTCCATTTCCTCAGGTTCTGAGCAGATGACAGAGCCTTGACCTTCTCTTGGAAGGCTCTCATACCTTCAGAACCCCCAATCTTTAAGTGTGAGATAGAGTATCCTGGGAATTCTGTAGGCTGCTCTGCAGAATGCATTTTAAACTGGTGTCAGCCACACCAATCATTGTCACAGTCCTTTATTATTGTTATTATTACTTCTCTTTTTCATTCTATATGGATTTGTACTTTTCCTTGGGGAACAGAAAAGGCAGAAAGAATGGCCTCCAGGGAAAATTAAATGCAGCGTGATGAAGAAGTAAGCCAAACATCACATATTAAGGTCAAAGTGTCCTGGGTCAGTCCACCTCTGAAACAGGGGGGAAATGCCCTGCACAAGTCCTAACAGCTTTGTCTCCAGCTGAAAGTAGAGGGAAAAATCCAAGAAAGATTCAGGAATTGTGACAGATACAGGAGATTTGTCATAAGCAAAATTCAATGACTATTAATGCATTTTCTCAGGTAAAGATGTTCATGCTAGTTGGAAGGGAAATCCAGCATCTCTGTGGAAATTATTTTATGTTTATTATAGATGCAGAGGTTTAGAGGAATAAAATCTTATCTTCTGGCACTCCCAGTAATAAATGGAAAACCAACAAGATTTCGTTCTCCTTTAAATTCTTCTTAAGAGATAAAATATATAGTCAAGTATGTAAAGTATGTGTGAATTTATTATTTTTTAAATTAAGCACTTTGGAAGCAAGTTTAAATGATATTTCTCAGTGAATATGAAGCAAATTGCAATTTCTCCATCATCTCTCCAAATGCCTACACACACACACACACACACACACACAGCATTTCTGAAAACACCAACCTTTCGGATAAAATTTCACATGTTTTATTCAGATGAAATCCCTTTCCAAGACTTATATACCTGTGTCACATTAAATCCTTACAATAGGTTGTGAACAATAGTTTTCAAATCCTCTTAAGATTGTCAATGTAAACACAATTCTTTAAGTAGTGACCATGATTACTAACATGTGTGTATACATATAATTTTACAATGCTATATCCTTAATATAATCCCAATCAGTTAAGACAGTAATGATTATTAAATCTACTTTTGTCTTAGTAATTTTTAAATACTACAAATAAAATTTGTATTATATGTAAAATTATTAATTTCTAGAACTAAATATAGATGTTTTTCTTTACAAAATATGCTATTATTACTATTTAGAGGACTATAGCCAAGAGATACTAGTATTTGTCATTCATTTCTGACCTTATTTTTCATGTTACTTTTATATGAACCTACATGATACTCATACATGAAAATTTCATATTGTTGGCCCTGCACTCAATCAATTATTAAAGAAAGATGAATAGAACTGTGGTTTCAGGTTTACAGCAATTTTTTCCTTTTCTTCTTTGTTATAAAAGGAAAGATGTCTTGTCAATAACTTCACAAAATTTTTTAATTTAAGCAAAGATTAACCTTAAAGTATGGGGGGCAATTTATTATCCCCAAGCCTCTAAAAGAAGATCTAAATATACCTTCCTTTGATGCATAGATGTTAATAAACCTTTAGATACCGAGAAAACTAAGCCTTGCAATTCCCATAAGTACATATTCAGACAAGTGTAACATAAACTACAAATAACTGGTGAATAAATATATGAACAATTCTTCCTAACATATTTAAGAGTTTAAAAATCTTTTTTACAAAAAATACCTTTTCTTGCTTTTTTTATTTTACTGGAATTTTTCCTTCTAAACAAGTAGTAATTCCCGGGCTCTATATTCTCCAAAATGTGGTTTGACCTGGGATGACTATAGTAAATTTGAATTCAAGTAATAAATCACAGGATGACTCTTAATAGTGCCATCAAGTTGTTCAAAACATAAACGTATGCTATTCTGTATAGTTCAAAAGATTAATGGTGTATCATTACAAATTTTCCAACAATTTTCATGCTTGCCAGGACTTCACACTTGTTCAAAAACATGTCAACATAACTTTGGGGATTCATATGTATATATTAGGTATCTATAATTGCTATGTGGCAGCAATATATTATATATCTGTTATGATTGAACTGATTAAACTTGAGTAATAATAAACGAATTAATCACTAATAATCACCAAAAATTAATAACATTGTAAACTTTTAAAATGTATTGGGGGGTTTGAGCAACACCCAGTGATGCTCAGGAGTTACTCCTGGCTATGCGCTCAGAAATCGCTCCTGGCTTGAGGGACCATATGGGATGCTGGGGGATTGAACCACGGTCCGTCCTAGGTTAGCACGTTCCAGGCAAATGCCCTAATGCTTGCGCCACTGTTCCAGCCCCAAAAAATGTATTTTAAAAGGAATTTCATAATATCCCCTTTGATACTTTGTATGTAATTTCAAATCTAAATATGAATTAGAGTTATAAAATAAAAATTCATTTAAATAAATTATGCATATGGTTACTTTAAAATAGGCAAATATTTCATTTATGATCAGATCTAATATTTTATGTGTATCTAGTTTAAATCATATATTCATTAAATAAATATTTATAACCTACCTGATATTGATACTATAACAGTGAAACACCTACATATTCCAAGAATTAAATCTTGAATAAGTTTTCTACTTACGTTTAAGACTCCCTATTTTATCTTTCAAACTATGTTATAAAATCCAAAATTGTTAGCACTAAAATTCACAAAATAATTTTATGTAAAATACGTTCCAGAGAAATTTTTATGTACAGGTGCATTAAGTTACTCTTCTAACAAACTCTAACAGAATACTTTTCTAAAATTTAAAAATTATATTAATCCCACAAAGAATAAAACAATTATTATTTTTGGATAGATGGATAGATGTCATCTGATAGATATTCAATTAATTTTAAAATATATAAATGCACATCAAAATTTATAACATCAAAGTTTAATTACCATTATGTTTTTTGATTATGTATAAAATGAAAAAAATACTGGTACTTCAAATTTTACAACATAACAGTACAATTAATATTAAAATCCTTCTAAAAATAACAAAACCTTCTATTGTTTTATATAAATCACAAACAAGAGACCATTTTATAAGAGTAAAGATAAAAAACTCCAGGTGTGAATAATTATCATAAAGGTCTTTAGTCTTATAAATAAATGAAAAAGTTAAAATATTTGTTATATAAAACTATATTTAAATGCAAAGGACTAAAAATGCTTTGCACCTGTAGTCTCATTTTCAAGTACAGAATTTCTGGGTACATTTTAATCTAGTCTTAGCATATACTTGTTTTAATTTTGCAATTTTGTTGTTGAGAACATATATGTAAATTCTTAAATCGAAAACGTATCATAAAAGAGCAGAATAAAGGACAAACTTACACATTTTTATAAACTAACCATTTTTCCCATACAGAAATGTTTATTTAAAATAAAACTACAGGAATAGAAATACATTTATCCGACCTTCTGGGTATTTTTGCTGCTATTTTTTGCTTCAAAATAAGATATGTGCAGTGTGCATAGAAAGTTGCTCATAGTTGTG
>PVKC010003225.1:0-39858 GCA_004027635.1 Crocidura indochinensis
CTTGATGTAGTTGAGTGCAGGATAAGAAATATGTTCTGAGTTCAGAAACTGCTAATGCAATTCTGTCAAAGAAATGTAGTTTTTATTTTATTTTTTTCAGAATTCCTTTCCATTGTAAGATCCTTTGAACATCTTACCATTTCCTGCTCTCTTTTTAAATGACAATGATTCAACTAAACATAAAGGTAATCATTATTATGATTTCAAATATTCAATATAATTCATTAAATGATCCAGGATATTATGTAATCTTTAAAAGCTTAATTAAAGATTAAAAAACATAATACTTCCAACATAATACGACATAGTTAACACAAAAACATTCCATAGCAATGTTATTCATTTTGAGTATATTTAGTTTTTTAGTTTAGAACTTGACAATGCATTAATATCAGAAATTAAATTTTTCTTATAAAATGTGAATTATTATTAAATAACTTACATTCATAATATTCATTTTAATTTTACATTTTAAGTCCCTATGAATTTACTTTTAGACGTCAGTTTTTATTGAAATTAAAGAAGCTATGCATCTTGTAAGTGATGAATTCACAAAGTTGGAAGAACTGATTTCCCACTATCACTCCATATATTCAAAAAATGACTCTGATTATGAAGAAATAATTTTTCTAAAAGTAATGAATGTGAACATATTACTATTTCAATTTTTGGCCATACTTTCCTATATATTTGACCCAGTGAATTAGAACAAATGACTCAAAAATACTTTTTATTTATATGCCATCCTTCCTATGTCAAGTTAGAATATATTTGATTCATTTCTGATTCAGAATTTTTTTTAAAATCTAAGAAAACAGTATGGCTGCCTCTTGATCAGTAGCTTATAAATTAAAGCAATTAAGCTACTTTGATCACCTTTAAATATTCTTAGCTATAATATTTATCACATTATTACTTAACTACATATTCATTTTAAATACACATTGATTATAAGTAGCCCATTATTGTAATATAAACTTAACAAAGTTAGAAAATCTCTCTGTTGTTTTGAGTAGAGATGATGGTATTTGATTAAAAAAACTATGATTTTGGAAATTTAAAAACTGAAATATCAGATAGTTACAAGGCATTTATTTGAGGCATAAGTAACAGCAAGAGAAAAAAGTGTATTCTACTTAGACAATTTAAAAATCTCTTCTCACTCTCTATTATGCCTTTTAATGCATTAAAATTATTCTTTGGTTTAAGTGCCCATTAAAATGATTACTCTATTTTAAACAATTTTAAAAATGTGATGGGATGGCCATTCCTCAGCTCTCTAGGTGTTCTGGAATAATTTGATGCTTTAAGTGACCTGAGCATAGGGAGAAAGACCACATAGAATAACACTACTAGCAGGAACACACAAAGCTTAAAATCAAGCTTAGTGTTTTTTCTTTTCTTCAATTAATGTAGCTTTGCTTTATTCAAGATTGTTAAAGAAAAGCACTTCCATTAGTTTAACAAATAATTGCTGTGATGATACTTGAAACTTTTTTTCCTGTCTTTTTGCCCATACCCAGTGACACTCTGGGGTTACTCCTGGCTATGCGCTAAGAAATCGATCCTGGCTTGGGAGACCATATGAGGCACCAGGGGATCGAACCATGGTTCATCCTAGGATAGAGCATGCAAAGCAGACACCTTACATCTTGCACCACCGCTCCAACCCCTAGTTGAAACATTTTTAACTACCTACAAATTATTTCAGATTAAAAATAATGTATCTTAATATAATATGAAAATATATAATTATATAATATAAAATATATAATTGATATAAATAATATATCTTAATATTATCTTAAATTGTATTTTAATTGAATTTCTTTGTTTTTTCAAATTTGTCATTGAATTTGTTTTTGTAATTATTTTAGTTTTGGTTTTAATCTTGTGAGTTATGCCTCCTCCAATAGTAATAAAAATATATTTTTGCCATTGTCAAAATGGTTATTGTATAAATAAGTCATATAAGTCAAAGTTACTTAATATTTGATAATTTTAATTATTTATTTATAAATAGCTTAATTGAATCACCATGAGATAGTTACAAAGTTGTTCATAATTATCAGTCATACAATGCACAACACTCTTCACCTGTGTACATTTCTTGCCACCAATATTCTCTTGCCCAGGCTGCCTGCCTTCCTCTGTCTCAGATATTTTTCTTCACTCTCTCATTAATTTTTTTATTTTAGAATCTGTGATTTGCAATACTGTTACTGAGGAGGATATCTGTATCACACTAGCAACTAAGGCTAGTCCAAAGTGATCATTTCCAACTATCATTGTGTTAGTGGTTACTTCTTGCCTTAAATGCACTGCCTTACTCTTTTTGTTTGCTTGTTTTATTTTGTTTTGGGGCCACACCCGGTGATGCTCTGGGATTATTCTTGGCTATGCACATAGAAATTGCTCCGGGTTTGGGGGACCATATGGGATGCCAGGGATGGAACCATAGTCTATCCTAGGTTAGCATGCACAAGGCCGAAGACTTATCGCTTGTGCCACCAATCCAGTCCCTGCCCCATTCTTTTTAGTAATATTCTTATCATAAACCAGGCCTCCTGGACCAAGCATATATTCATAAGAGTGATATTGCTGGGACATGTAGAAGCTCCATTTCT
Source organism: Crocidura indochinensis (assembly GCA_004027635.1). Taxonomy (NCBI): domain Eukaryota; kingdom Metazoa; phylum Chordata; class Mammalia; order Eulipotyphla; family Soricidae; genus Crocidura; species Crocidura indochinensis. The sequence goes on from PVKC010003225.1 coordinate 2,628, forward strand.
AGTTTTATTAATTATATACATACATATATATTTTATATATATATATATATATATATATATACTGTTTTCTTCAAATGCTGCACCAGTTGACATACCACTAGCAATGAATGAGACTCTTTCTCTCCTCATCCATACTAGTACTTGTTCTTGTTATTTTTCATGTGTGTCAATCTCTTTGGTGTGAGATAATATCTCATTGTGTTTTGATTTGCATCTCCTAAAGCTTAATTAGATTAATTTTGTAGAAATTTTTTTCATGTGTCATTTGACCATCTATTTCTTTGAGAAATTTATGTTCTTTGCTTCTTCCCATTTTTAGTTGTGATTAGATAATTTTTGTTAAGCTTTATTAGTACTTTATATATCTTAGATAAACAACTTTTTGCAGAGTCTTATGATTTTATAAATATAGATCATAAGAGTGAAAGCTTGATTTCTTGCTTTTCTATCGGGATACCCTTGGTATCCTTTTCTTGCACAATTGATAAGGCAAGTGATTCCAGTGCTAATTTTAATAGAAGTGGTGAGAGGAGACAAACTTGTCTTTTTTGAAATCTTAGAGAAAAAACATTTATTTTTTTCCATTTAGTAAAATTTATGCTGTAGGCTTATGGTAAATAGCTTTCAGTATACTGAGGAAAATTCCTTCAATTTCATTTTGTTGAGATTGTTTATCATAAATGGGAACTGAATATTGTCAAATGCTTTCTCTTCATCTACTGAGATGATAGGTATGGCTCTTTTTTTTTTTGTGGTTTTTGGGTCACACCCGGCAGTGCTCAGGGGTTACTCCTGGCTCCATGCTCAGAAATTGCTCCTGGCAGGCACGGGGGACCATATGGGGCACCGGGATTCAAACTGATGACCTTTTGCATGAAAGGCAAACACCTTACCTCCATGCTATCTCCCGGGCCCCGATAGTATGATTCTTATTTTTATTTTATTGATGTGGTGCATTATGATTGATCTGCATATGATAAAACATGCCACATCACTTTGATGGATTCTTCTTGTTCATGCTTTTTTATTGATAACCTTTTGTATTCTATTTGCTATTATTTTCTTGAGGAGAAAATAATGTGTTGAAGATCTTTGGATGTTTGAAAAAAATCTCTCGTTTATTTATTTGCAACTCTACTTATTAGAACAAGTACCTTTGCTCTATATTTTTTTATTATTAGGTAATTTCGCATACTGTCTTTACAATTAATTTACTATTAATAACTGTATAACCAGTATCTCCCTTTGTCTCTTAAAGGATAAAGTTTTTTAGGATATGCATTAATTAGCTCCAGTAATACTCACACTACTAGGTACATGAAAGGTACTTTGAATAAAATATTACCTTAATTTTAGTTGATTTTCCATCTTATAAGGACAGGCAAATAAAGTGGTTGTGTTTTTGCTTTTGTTTTTGTTTGTTGTTCTTTTTGTTGTTGTTTGTGTTTGAGCCACATGCTATGGGAGCTCATGAATTACTCCTGGCTCTGCATTCAGAAATAGCTCCTGGCAGGCTTGGGGGACCATTCATTATGCCAGAAATCCCAACAGGTTCTGTCTTGGTCGGCTGCATGCAAGGCAAATGCCCTACTGCTTTGCCATACTGCTTAATAATTTGTTTCTTTTTTAGGTTAAAATAAAATTAAGCAAGGACAGAATGTATACTGCGATGAGTCTTGTGTTATTACAAAACAAATAACTTGCAGAAATAATTGTGTAAGAAGAGAAATAATGTAGTTAAAAATGGTAATAGTGAAAATAAATGGTAGTAGGCCTATAATATATTTGTGTCTTGATTTTCTAATTATTTTAATCCTTTCTGTGTTGTCATGAGAAAAAATAAACAGGGCATATTCTAGTCTGAATTTGTCATTAAGTAGTTTTCTCATACCAGGCAGTGTTCGCTGCTGGGTTTCAGTCATAAACAGAATACACCCCCCCCCCACTTCACCAGTGAAACTTAAACTTCTCTTTATTTTCTTGTGTCTTTTATAAAAAAGTGAAGAATACCAACTGCAAAGAGGTGTTCCATTAAGTGACAAAGACTGCTTAAAACCCTGTCTTAAAAATACTCCCTCTTTTTGTTTTTAATAACTTGTGAAAAGCAGTCAATATTCCATTCCCTCAAGCAGTTGAAATTTATTTGTTTCCCAGAAGAACATTTTAAGGCAAACACTTCACTAGGGTGTGTTTCTTTTGCAAAAGTGGCGAGGAGCAAAGCGTAGGTTTCACCATTTGTACTTGTTAAGAAACCTGCAGAGAAATAATTCTCACCATTCTTGACTAAAAGCTATGGTTTTTATAAATATAACATCTAACAGTGTTCTATTTTGCCCTCTATTCTCAATAGAGACTTAAAATCTGAAGATAGTATTTACTGATTGTAGAAAAAGGGGGCTGAAATGGGATAGTCAATAACCAAATTCATATGGCATCTTATGAATGATCAGAACCCATTGACAAGTTGAATAAAAATAAGGTAATGTGGTATCTCTTCATAGCATTCATTTGAACAAAACTAATAAGTTTTAGGAAAAATAATTTTTTTTCGGTTTTTGGGTCACACCAGCAGCCTTCAGGGGTCACTCCTGGCTCTATGCTCAGAAATCACTCCTGGCAGGCTCCGGGGACCATATGGGATGCCAGGATTCGAACCACTGACCTTCTGCATGCAAGGCAAATGCCTTACCTCCATGCTATCTCTCGGGCTCCAAAACAATGGTTTTAATAGCAGTATTTATTGAAAATTACCATCTAAACAAATTTCCCCTTTATATACAAACTTCATAATGTGTAACTCCTGAATAACAAATTACAGAAGCAGAAATATTGTAGCATAATAATGTTGTTTTAAAATACTATTTAATATTTATGTCCTATAAAATATTAATATTTTCTACAGTAAACATTAGTAGTTCTATAACATTAAAATAGGTTTAATGTGTGGCTTGTTAGGGTGTGCTTAATGTGGTGAGTTAAAATTCAATCTATAAAATAACCTATCTATGAAAATAGTGACACTGTTTTGGCGAACATTTGATAATATTGGGTAATACAATGAGATCTAAGAATCTGCACAAACAAATCAAAATAAATGGTAACTGTCTTCACAATACATTTTGAAACCTTAAGACATCAATAATGAATGCATTAAACAAATAATTTTTAAATGTAAGTATAATATTTTGCATTAAATTTCAATATACAATCATTATTCTCACTCTGTTAATAGCATAATAGAAAATAGTGTCAACAAATAGACATAATAACTATATTCTACCATTATCAATAACAAAGAACAAAACATTAGCTAATTCTGACAATCACGTTCATGTATATAAAGTAACATAGTGTAGCAGTTTCACAACTATTTCACATTGGCTATTCCATGACAAATTTATTAACTGGGTACTAGTCCATCCATTTAAAAATTGCAATATTAGGCTGGAGATATAGAATAGAGGGTATAGTTCTTGTCTTGAATGTGACCAACCAGGGTTGAATACTCAGCACTTCATTTGATCCCTCCTCAAGACTACCTGGAGTAAGGGCCTGAGTACAGAGACAGGTTTAAGCCCTACTCACCACTGTGTTGGTTCTTCAAAACATACAAACACACATACACAAATTAAAAGCTCTAGAGAAATAATTTCATGGTTAATGCTCCCTCTCTGCATGTGACCAGTTTGATCCTCAACATGGCATATTGTCCATAATATGCTGTGAACACATCTTGGGGGTGTCTAGCAGACATTCAGGGTCCTGCATGATCTCTAGGCACCACAGGAAAAACAGAACTGCATTCTTGGACACTCACAATGATATGTTGTGTATGATAGCTGAGAATTTCCAAAAGTTAACCCTTACATCTTGAGCATATTTTGGGAGGCCATCCCCTCCACCTTATATATAGTCACAATTTTTATTTAATTATAGTAAGAAGTCCACAGGAATAAAGAGTAATGTATGTTTTTCAAAATATTAATTTTTGCTATATATCAGAGTGGATTAGAAGTTATTGGAAATGTTTACATGTATCATAGTAATATTTATGAAAAGGTAATAAAATGAATTTAGCATAGAATAGATAGTTTAAAAGACCGAATTACATATATGGCAGATACTTGAATCCAATACCATTTGACCATAGGCACATCACATTGCCAAGCCAATCACTGAACTACCTTGCCCACACAGTTGATTATCAAAGAAATGAGAATCTTTTGGGAGCTGCCCAGCTGTTTTAACGAGATTTATGGAAATTCTAGACATCCTAAAAGTATAGTCTAGCATCTTCATCCTTGACTAGTGCTATTAATTTCCAGAATAATTAATGAGAAGCAAGGGAATCATAGTCATGTTATTTTAATAAGATCAAAGATTTCCTTACATTCATTACAGGCTTTAACAAAGATCTAGGAGTCCAGAAGATAGTGCAATACATAATGTTTTAGATGTGATTAAAATTTCAGCATGCCATATATATTCCCTGGAATTCTTTAAGGAGTAATCCCTGAACAAAGAGCCAGCAGTAAATCTTATGCACTATAGAGTGTGGCACTAAGACAAACAAAAAGAGAACATTAAGTTATGTATAATGTGGGACCTTTACCCAAGGTTTGGCTTATTATCACATCCTTAAGGGGCTATGGCTATTTTCCACAAGTAAATGGATTCCTTTAATGTAATAAACACCTTGCAATTTATAGGAAAACATTCAAAATATGGCAATATTCCCATAGCTGAGTATCATTTAAATAAACAATAGTAAGTTAAAATATGTATTACTATAATTTTAGATATATTCAGGTATATCCAGAATCCAGATAAAACTTACTTCCATAAGATTTTTCTTTTATATAAAAGGGAGCCCCAAATTATTCTAAAATATTTGACTCCTATTAATCTTTAAGTGATAGTAATTATAAATTTAACAGGTGTTTCAAAGTTTCTAATGGTGCTTTGATTAATTAACCATGATGATAACCATGATAATATTGCTAGAGATTTAAAAGAAGAATAAGAAAAAGAATGCATAATTGTCCTTTCCCTATACACTAGTTAACATTTTGTATAGACATTGATGATAAAGATTCATGGAACTTTATGTTAAAGCAAAGTATAAACCTCCATTATTTCTGATATTCCATTTTGACACACCCTGCAAAACTTAAAACTTACTCCAAACTCTATTCCCAGTAGTTCCCCAAAAAGAATATTAATACATGATCACTATGCCCTTATAGAATAACTTAGTCATTTTTGTACAATACAATTTTCTGGCACTTAATGTTAAAGTTACTAACGTCCATATTTTCTTTTCTTCTACTCACACTCTATGGTATTCAGTGCTCACTCTTTGCATATGCTCAGGGAACACTACTGGCAGTGCCCAGTAAACCATTAGGGAGATGGAGAGGGGCCGGAATGATAGCACAGTGGTAGGGGATTTTCCTTGCACAGAGCATTCCAGTATGAATGGTAGTTCGAATCCAGCCATCCAATACGATCTACTGTGCCTGCCAGGAGCGATTTCTGAGAGCAGAGCCAGGAGTGACCCCTGACTCAAAAACCACAGAAAAAAAATGCTGGGAATTGAACCTGTGTCAATCATGTTTTAGGCAAGAGATCTACTCACTGTAGTAATGTTTTGTCACATCTGGTATTTTTCACACAAAGGTTAGAGTTATATATATATATATATATATATATATATATCCTATATATATCCTTGAATTATGTCATGATACATATATATATCATAACATAATTCACTCTGAAGAATTTTTACTTCATGAAAAACCTTGATTACTTAAAAATGGCTCTTAACATTGTATTATTTAGGTCATTTCTTGCACGGTGCAGTCTAGTTCCAAAGCACATATCTGAAAATAACATAGTTATAGGACCTTTGATTACTATCCAAGGAAACAACATCAGAAACTCCATAGTATAACTTTGTATGTTGAAAGTTTTTATAAAGCATAATTAGAAAGCTCATAAATGCATATGCATGCTACCCTTAATAGTAATTCATAAGAGACTTTTCAGCTATCATTGAGCTACAGAACACAGGAAGTCAGAATTCTCAAGTTAATGCCTTGCCCTTTCCTGACAGCACACCACATTTTCACACTATAACTAGCACATTGCCTCATTCAACAACAGAACTGTTGACAAGGGCACTTAATCTGGTCAGGAGAGTAAAATACCAAGTACATCAAAATAACAGAATACAGAAGGAACATGAAATAAAATTAAAGAAAACAATGAAATTAAGAACTCTGGGATGTTTATATTTTTGGCACCAAAAATCCTAGATTCATTTCCTACCATCATTAAATTATGTCTTAAGTGCAGAATATTTTGGAAAATATTTTTAGATGATTAAGTAGAAAATTTGTTAACTAACAAATACTATTTTAAAGACTGTAGGCAGGGATTTATCTTTGTACCTCAGTTTCCTTGTATGTAGCTGATTAACTTCATTTAAAATATGGTTTATAAAAGGGTATTATTTTTATAATCATTAAGAACTGTCTTTCTAATGTATGCTTTGTTCTCCCTTGAACACGTATCCTGCTTGATTCTTCTTCTGTTTATCTGCATGCTTGTTTCCACACTGCAGAAGCCTGTTTTCTCTCTCAAATGTGTGCGTCTTCCTTTCTCTCCCCTCAACTTTCTAAAGAACTTTGAGTAAGAATGGTCTTGCTTCACACAAACACACATATATTAGCATACTTTTTACTAAATAGGTGATATTCTGGGTGTGGCATTATAATACATACAATACTACTTATATTAGCTAATAAGTTTTATTTTAAAATTCAGCTATAATTTTATTAATCTTATATAAAAATATTTATTCTCAGTCTAAGGTCATTTACAAACCTGAGTCATTTGATCTTGACCTGAAGAAAGCATTAAAGAATAAGTACATGTCAAATACAGTTTATAAATGTGGACAACCTGCTTTGACAATTCATATCTAACCTACCAAGGGCATCTTTATTAAAAACCCAGAGATAGATATAGATCTAATCATCAAATATCTCAGCACAAATAAATATTTTAATATGCTATATATATAGTATATTCAAAAAGATTAAAGAGTTTTAAATTTTTCTATGTAAAAACCTTAAGGAATCTCTATATACAGTCCAGGTTTAATTAAGTCTTAAAATGTATTCTGTTTTCTGGACCAGAATTTAGCAGATAAGGCACAATACTTGTACTAAGATATTAGGGTTTGATTCCTATGATTGCATATGGTATCAGAAATGATTCCTGAGAGAGGAGTCAGGAATAAGTCCTGACTTGAGTTTTGCATAATATGATGAGGCCCAAAACCAAACAAACAAGATGCATTTTGGAGACTACTGCAAAGTTTATAAGGTAAAGAAAGGGATACATTTATTGGCATACATGTCTGGCTTTGTATGTCTACAGGTTTAGAATTCTTCTATTCTAACTCCCCCTCCCTTTCCCTGTATCTATGTCTCTAACCTCACCAAAGATATAGATATCACAAAACAGCAAGTGTTCTAGACTCAAAGATTCAAACAATAGTACCGTAAGGATAGTACATGGGGCCAGAGAGATAATATAGTTGATAAGGTGCTTGTCTTAGATTTTCATATAATGGATGCTGGTCGCCAGATATAGATCCTGGTACCACCAGGAATAATCCCTGAGGCACAGTAGTGTGTCATCCCAAACATAACAAATAAACAAACAAAAATAGCAAATATCTGGCAATATAAATGTGAAAACCAGAGGGGAAAACATCGCAGAGATTACTGACTTCACAACTTACATTTCAGTGTTTTGGGGAAACTTTTGGCCAATAATCATGTTTTACTTACTTCATTGTCTTTTTCATTCCAGTCCAACCACTGTGATTTTTTTGATTGGTAATTTCTTCTATCAGTTTTTTTTTTTTTCACCTACATATTTAAGGATTTTCTGTTTTGCTTTTGTTAGAATGCTTTTATTTAAGATATTACTATGGATTTTTCTTGTTATTCATAAAACGTAATTATGTATTAATTCAGTGATTGAATCTTAGTAAAAATATATCTACTTTGCAAAAACAATTCCTTAAAATTAATCTGCTCTCTGATACATGAAATATCAAAAAATAGTCACTGTAAAGATTTAAGACCAGAGAGGAAAAAATACCAATTGCTCAAAAATAGTTTTGCTGTAGGATAACTTTTATAAAGAAATGCATACAGTTGTGGTAATCAAAGATATATTGTGTGATATCTTTTCAAAGGTACAATAATTTACATTTTAGGCAATTGATGTATTTCAGATAACATTATAGATATTAGATTAAAAGTGAAAAAAATAGAGTTGACAAAATTTATGCCTTCAACATGATGACGTTTTAGATATTCAGTACTGTGATAATGACATTGCCATTTCTGAGCAGGTTTGAAAGTGAGGGTAAATAAAATAATATAAGAACATTGTTGCAAAATAAAATACTTTTGCAACTAGCTTTAACTTTTCTCTAAAATATTTATTCTTCGAAATAGATATATAATAGGCAGTACTCTGATAAGAAAATTTTTAGAATTTATATGATTTTCTAGCCCACTAGAATTTAATAAGTATAAAAGAAAATAGCTATTTTATAGATGACATGTATAACTTATAGATATAAGATATTTCGCTGATTTATTTCTATTAACTTCCACTTAAATGTACTCTGACTTAAAATTGATTTCAAGTGGCAGGAGCAGTGGTGCAAGTCTAGCCTAAGATAGACCATGGTTCGATCCTCCAGCATCCATATGCTTCCCCAAGGCAGGAGCGATTTTGGAGTTCATAACCAGGAGTAACCCCTGAACGTCACTGGGTGTGACCCCAAAACCAAAAATCAAAACAAAATAAAATAAAATAAATCCCCACAAAACAAAACAAAAAAACAAAACAGAATAAAATAAAAATAAAGTTGATTTCAAATCTAAGAACAATACCTTTATCTTTGACTTCATAAATTATTAAAATGCATTAGAATGCCTTGATTATGCATATGTAGCATATCACTATAGAATATAAAATTATTAGTATGAAGCTTAAGTTTTTGAATACATACATACTAATAAAATGACTTTCAGAGGAAATATTTGAAGATAAACTTAACTGTAATATTCATATTTGAATAAACTTACTAAAATGCCTTTATTTAAAAATGTCTCACATTTTTTACCTCATTTAACAGTTTTTCACAAATTTAAATAATAGTGTGATGAATTAATGTGGGAATATTTAAGTATTTTTATAAATAACATAGGCATTGTTAATCAGAGGAATGAAGCCAAGTTTTAAAGAAAATTTTCACGCATTCAATTACTGTCTTTTCATGTTCTTACTGCATTGCTTATTCATGTTTTTAGAAAAGTATGACTTTCAAGGTTCATAGTAAAAATTTTCATAAAAAACAAAATGTAAAACTTTTAAGATGTTCATTTTAGTCTATATCAAAAAACTGTAGATAAAAATATTTTATTAGTAAAAAATTATGGTTATGTTTCTGAATATATTCATATAATTTCAATATATTTAATACAATTAATGTATTATCTATATTCTAATTATTTGCGACATATATACACAAGTATATTTTTGTCTACCTAGCAGTGCTTGTATGATGCATCATCACTAGAGTCCCATCATACATATGGACTTTAAGGAAGTGAGGTTAAAACTGCGGAAGAAAACATATAAATTAAAAGAAACTAAATAAAAAAGTTGTTAAAGATATGGCGCATATGCTACAAATTTTCTATTGAAATTTATGTATATATACTATGTTGGTGTGATTTTTCAATGTTATACAGAGCATGGATTCTTATAAAGACCAATATGTATAATCAAATTATTTGAGGATAGTTTTCTGGTAAAATAAAAGATATAAATACACACTTATCTATTATGCTTGGTTTTTCTTATTCATCTCTATTTTTGCAATATTTATCAGCTTATCTATGGATTTTATTTCACCTAAAAACATCACACAGTGGTTTAGAAACAATGACACAATATTGAAGCAGCAAAAGCAATTTAGCTGTATTGAAAAACCGTAAGACTAAAGTACAGTGATTTGGAATGCAGACAATACAAGGTTGAGAAATTTGATTCTAAGAAAGCTTGTAACAACATAGACAATGCTGATTGATAATATTTTTTCATAAAATGAGAAAGAAGTTATCAGATGATCTACATGCACTTTCACTTAACATAAGTTTGCAAATACGATTGTCATTTTCTATGAATACTTCTAGGAAATCTGAACCTCAGAAACATAAGCAAGGGCCAGTGAAAAGACTCAAAATAGTACACATCTTGAAAAAAATATGGATTTAAAATTTATTTCTACCTTTTGTTTACCTTTTTGTCATAGCCCATGCTCAGGAGTTACAGTCAGGCTCTGTGCTCAGAGATCACTCTTGTTTGTGCTCAGGAGACTATGTGTGGGGCTTGAACTACAATGTGTAAAGCATTTTTAAATCTTAACCTACTGTACTGTATTTTTTAGCCATATGACTTAAATTTTTAGAGGTTTTGATTCATATTTTTTATCTTTATTTTTTATATATTTTATTTAAACACCTTGATTACATACATGATTGTGTTTGGGTTTCAGTCATGTAAGGAACACCACCCAGCACCAGTGCAATTTTTGAATGAGAGATCTAGCCTTGTAGAAGTCACTTCACATCTACAAAAATATTGAATTGTTGGTGAAGGTGCTTAGTAGTGTAGCAGTAGTAGTAGTAGTATAGTAGCAGTAGGTAGACAGCAGAGGCAGACAGAAATTTCATAATCATGATTTTCTGCTATATTAAGTTAAATGATACATATGAGTATGTGTAACAACATAACAAAAGTTAAATTCAAATTTTTCATTAAATTTTTGGAATACAAATGTTTACCTCAACATATTGCCCCTGTATAGAAAAATAAAGTAAAAAATTTTTATTTCGAAGTTCTTTACTTGGTTTAATACTCCACTTGAATTATTTTGTATTTTTATTAAATGGCACACCCTTTATTTGTATTTTAAATTTAATAGAACTCTTGATTATAACATTTTTTGATTTATTTAAATCCAAATTATTTTTTGTGCCGCAACCAGCTATACTCAGTACTTACTTTTGGCTTTGTGCTAAGGGATCACTACTCCAGGGACATTATGAGGCTTATATGTGGTAATCAGGATCAAATCAACTCTGTGTAAGGCAAGTACACTACCTATTGCACTATGACTATGACCTTCACGTCAAAATGCCCTTGAATTTGAACTTTATTAATGCAAAAAAATCAAATTGATTTTCATTGAGCGAAAGCAATATAATATGAAGAATGTAAGAACAGTTAATCAGAAAGTAGAACTTTGGGGCTGGCATGGTGGCGCTAGAGGTAAGGTGTCTGCCTTGCCAGTGCTACCCTAGGACGAACTACGGTTCGATCCCCCGGCGTCCCATATGGTCCCCCAAGCCAGGAGCGACTTCTGAGCACATAGCCAGGAGTAATCCCTAAGCATCACCGGGTGTGGCCCAAAAACCAAAAAAAAAAAAAAAAAGGTAGAACTTTAAGTAAAGTAGAACAACATGCAACAGAAAAATTAAAATATTTATTACAAATGGAATGTATTTGGAATTTATATATATATTGGCAAACAGGCAACAAAAGAAGGCATTTGAAAGAAACTTAAAATAGCAAGGAAGGATCTAAAAATAAAAACAGTATGTTATAAGTAAGGATGATTCAGTTTTGGGGCCAGAGAGGTGGCACAGTGGTATGGTGCTTGCCTTGCATGCTGCTGATTTAGGATGGACTGCATTTTTTCCACTGGCAGCAAATATGATCCCCCAAGCCAGGAGTAATTTCTGAGCGCATATCCAGGACTAACCCCTGAGAGTTATGGGATGTGGTCTGCCAAAACAAAACAAAACAAAGAGTGATTCAGGTTTAACTCAGTATGTCAGGAAAATAGGCAATACTGACCACATATATTGAATATATAAGTATACAAACATATATATAGTTATATAAAACAGTAGGAGAGAAATCTTTTGTGATGACGCATGTACAGAAATTATTCCTACAAAAAGTAAAAAAACATGTACTGAAATAAAAATTGAAACAGTGAAAAAAAAGAAGCACATAATTTGTATCAATTATGTGTACGATCAGGCAATGAACGAGTAAAAACTTTTACAAACATATGTAGTACCTATAACATCACTTTGCCTTCTTTTGTGGCACTTTTGTATTTTTCATCTTTGTTTCTTAGTAGTGATTGGGTGTTCTCTTTATTTTTGAAACATTTTGTTATTGTTTCTAAGCCATCTTAAGTGCACTAAATGACATAGATATGTTGTTTAATATAATTAAAAATAAAGATGAATAAGAGAGAAAAGTGTGGGGCCGGGTGGTGGCGCTAAAGGTAAGGTGCCTGCCTTACTGCGCTAGCCTTGGAAAGACCGAGGTTCAATTCCCCCGTGCCCCATATGGTCCCCCAGGCCAGGGGCGACTTCTGAGCGCATAGCCAGGTGTAACCTCTGAGCGTCACTGGGTGTGGCCCAAAAACCAAAAAAAAAAAAAAAAAGAGAGAGAGAAAAGTGTAAAAATGCTGTGATAAGTAAAGAATGGTCCATACATTTGATTTTGAAAGAAAACCGATTTTCAGAAACAATGATAAGCGCATTTATTTTTTGGCATGATTTTACGGATAAAATAATGCTCTCAAAAATATCCCTTTAAGTTGGATATGATAAGTTATATAATTAAATTGTCTTTTTCTATTATTATGTTTATTTTATGGTTTATAATTGACAGCCTTATTTATGTGGATTTTATTCTAGATAAACAGAAAGAGGAAGGAAATTTCCAGAGCTTTGTTAAGTTAAACAAAGAAATAGAATAAGGCAAAAAGAACAAAAAGAGAAGAACAGAGGAAGAACCTGCATTTATAACAGAAAAAAATAATAGTGCTTCTGAACTTTATTTGAGCAAATAATATATGTAAAGTGTCATGATAAAAAATTGTTGTGATGATGAGTGAAGATGAGCATGTTTTCATGTGTTTGCTGGCCATCTTTCCGTCTTCCTCAGAGAAGTGTCTATTCATTTTGTCTCCCCATTTTTCTATGGCTTTATTTGTTTTGGGGGGCTCAGTTTTCTGAGTGCTTTGTATATTCTGGATATCAGCCCTTTATCTGATATGTTGAGTAAAAAGACTTTTTCCCATTCAGATAACTGTCTTGTGTTAAGCAGAGTTTCTTTCGCCATGCAGATGCTTTTTAGTTTGATGTAGTCCCATTTGTATATGTTTGACGCTCAAGTTCTTGCCATTGGTGCTCTATCCTGGAAGACCTTTTTGATATATAGGTCTTAGAGTGTTCTACCTATTTTGTTCTCAATAGACGTTATAGATTCGGGTCTGATTTCAGGTCTTTGATCCAGTTTGAGTTGACTTTTGTATAAGGAGTGAGGTATGGGTCAATTTTCATTTTTTTTTTTTTTTTTGGTTTTTGGGTCACACCCAGCAGCGCTCAGGGGTTACTCCTGGCCTCCATGCTCAAAATTGCTCCTGGCAGGCACGGGGGACCATATGGGGCACCGGGATTCGAACCGATGACCTTTTGCATGAAAGGCAAACGCCTTACCTCCATGCTATCTCCTGGGACCCAATTTTCAATTTTTACATGTGGTTTTCCCGTTGTACCAACACCAGTTGTTGAAGAGACTTTCTTTGTTCCATTTGAAGTTCTTGGCTCTTTTGGAGAGAGAGAGAGAGAGAGAGAGAGAGAGAGAGAGAGAGAGAGAGAGAGAGAGAGAGAGAGAGAGAGAGAGAGAGAGAGAAAACACTAATCTTTTTTTTTACCTAGCTTTTGTCAATTTCTTTGATTTGGTATGGATATTGAACTGGTTGTCTCCATTTTTTATTTATTTATTATTTCTTTCTTCTTTTCTCTTTTTCCATTTTGTGCTCTGTCATATTTTTTATCTCAAGACCATGGCAAGTATGTGGTGCCTATCTTTTTTTACTGTAGTGCTCACTGGATATTTTATTCGATACTTCCTTTTATACTGATGTGGTTGTTCCACTTTCTTTTTCAGCATATTTGACTTTTACCCTATTTTATTACTTTTCTCTTCTTCAAACAAAACCACATAACTTTAACTATCTAGTTCTGCCTCCCAATTAGAAGAGGATTTAATGGAGATACCATGACCAAACATTTGAAAGATCACTAAGTAGTAAGCTAGGCACAGAGCGGACCACTCATTCTAGCTGCCCCCCGGGGTGAGGGTGGAGGATATGGGAGGCAGGACAGGAGTGAAGGTAGAAGGAGAACAATTCAGTGGTAGGAATTCCCCTGATTCAATGTTAATATGTACCTAAAATATTGCTGTGAATGATATGTAAGCCTCTATGATCAAAATAAATATTACAAAAAATTGTTGTGTCCCAAACTTCATGACTAATAGCCTTTCCTCTGAGTAGTTTCTTTATGTTCTCTGAAAAACTGAGGACTTTTTGTTTTCCTTTCCTAAAGGAACATTTTGTTATTTTGTTTTGGGGCTATATCCAGAGATGCTCAGGTGTTACTCTTTATTCTGCTCTCAGGAAGTTCTCCTGATAGCGTTCAGGGGACCATCTGTCCAGGTTGATCACTACAAGGCAAGCAGCTCTACCTGTTGTACTATCACTTTAGGACCCTCATGTATCACATTTTATCTATTGCTTTCAAGAAAATATTCACCTGGCCACAAAAATGACTAAATATACTTCATACTTCAAGTTGCTAATAATAAAGAAAATTAAATCAGATCATGGTAGAAGCCAAAGAATGGAGAACAAGAACAAAGAATGCTGTTGATCAAAACGCGTTGATATATATATATGTTGATTTAAATAAATATATCATATCTGATTGATATATAATATATAGATATAGATTTATCATATAAAACATATATAATAATATATAATATTAAAATATATTAAAATATATATGATAAAATATATACAACATATATGATAAAATACAGGGCATGAAATATAGTAGAGAGAGTATAATTAACACGAATGAGGAAAATGAAGAATGAGAGGTGAACTATCATATTCCATATATTAATATTTTATATGCATAATTTGTTTACATTTTGTGCTTAACATACACAAATCTGGAGACTAAATATTATGCATAAAATAAAACATTAATAAATAATATTATTTGAAGATTTTGTAATTTTAACACATATTTCATTGTATAATTTACTAAGTAGTCATAGTTTTTTCCTTTTATTTATATTGGATAGTAATAATTGTTTAAAATTGAATATAAAAACTATCTTGGAGTTGTTATGCTATTTGTGTCTTGCCTTATGTACCTCTTACTTATTACAGTTTTTATAATGTAAAATAGGGGAGGTGTGGGATTATGGAATTTTTCTGTCTCTATATCAATCAACTCCCACATGGTTTACCATTGGACATATTTTATGAATGCTGCACCTCAGATTGGTAGTGAAACAGGATAGTCCCACCTTCTAGGTGTGACATTTTACATAGATAAAATGTGAGGACAGAAGAAGAGGGCTCTCTTTCGTTCCCATAGCCTTGTCCTGCGACTGCTTGGAGGGTGGTCTGTGGATTGGAGTTAGTGTAATGTGGGGCATTTTAAATTTTTTTTCTATCTCTAAGTGTGTGTTTGAGTACTTTGCAGAGTGCCTTCTGGTTCAAACGTGGCTCACCAGTGTTTGGAGTCATAACCAGAAAAATTAGATTCAAGAAACTTCAACTTAAAAATAATTTACTCATGCTAATAGTTAGGGGACATGGTGAAGCATCTCCTAATTAAAGACATAGTGATTGAGTACCAAATCTCTTCTGAGTTTCAAGGCCGGGATCTTTTCATTATTGTTATTACTGGCATTGATTTATTATCACCTATACTATTTTTAAATGAACCTCATTAGTATAATCTTTCATTTCAAAAATCAACAGTAAACATTGGCCTTATTTGCTTTAGAAATGTCAATTATTGAAAATGAATAGGTATTTAAAATTTAAATAATTGCCTCTTAATATGGCAAGTTATTTTTCTAAAATATTTTGTTCTAGTTTAAGCATGTGTTAAATTTATTCAAAAGACAATACATGATTAATAATTTTATGGAATATTAGATATTTTTAAAGAAAGATTACTGAATAGTGTCAAAATATATTTTTGTTTATGAGTATATATGTATGTGACCTAAAAGTACTATATCAATATTAGTTATCAATATTATTGTTGCCAATAATATTGTTATCAATATATATAGTTATCAATAATATTGCTATCAATATTAGGTGTTTATATTTGTATAAATGTATATGCATATATGCATGTTGGGAGGGCATACTTACCTCACAAACTACACATGACCCTGTGTCCTGGGGTGCTCCAAGTGGTTATAATGCTAGAGATTAGGCCTCCAACATGTGAAACCCAATTCAGTCCACTGACCCCTCTACTGTCCCTTCTATGAGGGTTTTATAATTATAAAACATTTGGTTAATATTGGTTTTGTTTAGTTGGTTGGCTTTGCTGCCATATACCTACATCTTTTACTCTGTTACTCCTGACTCTGAGCTCAAGACTGATTTTGGTGGGTATCAATACTATATGGGAATGAACTCCAGCTAGACGTAAGTCAAGTACACAATTCCCAATACTATAGCGTCAGCTCTACAGTAAATAAGTCTAATTCATGTGCTTTATTATAGAACACTAATAGGCTATTAAGTAATAATCACATAACATTCATTTGCTTTTCAACTTACTTAAAACATTCAGCCAGGAACTCTATACTTTATAATTATATACTATCTTTCATAGTGTTACTTATAGCGCAATAAAAATTAAAATTTCCATATGAGTGTTTTATTTGGAATGCAGTAAGATTAGTATTGAATACAGAGAGAAAATTAAAAGAAAAGTAAATTCTTAATATACAAATTATTTTTTGTTTGTTTGTTTTTGGGTCTCACCCGGCAGTGCTCAGGGGTTACTCCTGGCTCCATGCTCAGAAATTGCTCCTGGCAGGCACGGGGGACCATATGGGGCACCGGTATTTGAACTGATGACCTTTTGCATGAGAGGCAAACGCCTTACCTCCATGCTATTTCCTGGGCCCTTAATATACAAATTAGAAGCTATCAGAGTAAACTAGAGAATAAGATATATTGCTGTGTCTTAGAAAATGACAGACAAAATAAATATACAAGTTTCAAACTTTTTTTCATGTGTTATGAGTGTTTTATTTGAGCAACTATTCATTCATGTCTTATAATCTAATACTATCTGACTAAATTCAGCAAATGTTATAGTAGAGAATATGATGTTTGGGGGTGAAGTGATGGTATAATGAGCAGGACAATTGCTTTGTATGGAGTTGACCCAGGTTCAATTATATATGGTCCTCTCCAAGCCCTCTGAGTGCAGAGCCAGGAGTAAGCCCTGAGAACAAACCTCCAAATATATAGACATATGTATTTATTCATATCAAAATACTTAACATTAAAATAAATACTCTAAGTGTACCTTGAGTTTAGTCTTTCAAGTAATCACACATTAATCAATTTGAATATAATAGTAGTATAACCACTTAAGAACAGAACAACTTAATGTAGCAAAGAAAGCATTGGATAAGGTGTTTGTTTCGCATGTAGCTAATCTGAGTTTGATACCAGGTCTTAAAGATCTTGAGCAGAAGGTCACTCACATCCTACCAGGTGTGATCCCTGAGTCATATCATACCAGGAGTGATCCCTGAGCATAATTCATGCTAATCTTTAAAAGTCATCAATATAGACACTTGATTTGTTGCTGCTGTGTCATTGACTAGTTTTACTAGTTTGGTGAACATTTATTTTCTTTCTTTGTAGAGTCTGGTATATATTTAAAGCCTAAACCTTTGTTGTGAAAACCCTTCAAATAAAAACTGAATTGAAAAAAATACATAGATAAATAAAAAATTATTATCATGGTTGATCTCCAGATTTAAGAGGAAACTGCCACAATAAATAAGGTATTTTATTTTAAAGATGTATTTATATATAGTTTCGATCTTTTTGAATAGTGAGGTAGCTGAAGTATTAGTTCTAGACTCAGTGGTGTTAATTGGGAGTAGCCCCCCAAAACTACTAGCTGTGGTCCTAAGGCAAATATATATATATAGTATAGATATAGATATATATGTGTGTGTATAAATAAATAATAGGGTTTGAAAATTGTAAAATGAATCCATTTTAATTGTCTGAATACCCTTGTAAGACTATGTACATTTTCATTTAAATTCATGTTTTTAGTTGATAGAAATAATTGCTTTTATGCTCATAAATAATGTGTGCTTCCAATATGGAAAGCAGCATTAAAATATATTTTATAAATTATGGGGCAGATGAGATGGAAATTAGGAAAATATCAAAATAATAATAATTATTATTTTTTTATTTTCTTGGGCCACATCTGGTGATGCTCAGGGGTTACGCCTGGCTATGCGCTCAGAAATCGTTCCTGGCTTAGGGACCATATGGGACACTGGGGGATCGAACTGAGGTTCATTCTAGATTAGCGCATGCAAGGCAAACGCCTTACTGCTTGCCCTAAGGCTCCAGCCCCTAATTATTATTATTTTTAAGTCTCAAGAATGTTATATTATATCTGAGAGCTCGTCCCTACTGCAGTCATTACTAATTTTAATATTATTGAAAAGCCTCCTATTAATTTTAAATACAGGAGATTTTTAAATCAATTTATCAAATACATAAATTTAGAGGTAAGAAAATAGGCATAGCTTCCCTTCAGTGTTTTGAGGATGATTATAATAGATAATATGACAAAAGGCACAAGACACAACTCATTGTCCTAAATAATCATATCAGTGATTTACACAGTGACAATCTATTTTGGACCAATTGTTTGAATTGAGACTGAATATTATTGAATTTTTGCATGAAAAGATTTTATTAAACTTTATTCTTTACCTCCACATAAACAACAAAAGACAGGTAATATTGAATCAGTGATTATACAGGTTTTCATTATTTTCATTAATGGATTTTACAAAAACACATAACTCTTATAATAATTGCAACCATGCATTGATAAATCTGTTTCTGTCTAATTTATTTTAAAACATACCAAGTTATTGTGAAAGAAGTCATTAATATTTACAGATACTTGCTTTGCCTTTTGTGGTCTCTGTATCAATGTCTGTCCTTTGGGTCAATTTATTAATTGTGAGTGCTAGGTAATGCTTTAGGATCTAAATGGCCCTGTGTTTAAAATGTCAAAAATTTTAGTAATTATTAAATTTAAACTGATAGATGTGTAGGGCTTGCCTCCAGATTACAGGGTTGTTAGATTTATATTTAATTAAATAGCATTATAATAAATACCAAGTGACAAGTCTATCTTTGGCAAATTATCTTTAATTCTTTAATTCAAAAATTAGCACTGCTGTGGAGTATTTAATGAGTGGTCAGTACAAATTAATGCATATGAGTTTTCTCCAATTGGAATGTTGTATAGTTAACTCTTGAAATAACTGCAACATTTTTGTTATACTTGAAAGTCTGAACTGAATGTTTGCATCAAGAAAGCATAGGATCTTGGAGTCAGGAATAGAACTCAACAGTAGAACACTTGCCTTGCATATGTGAGACCTGATTTTAATCCATGAAGCTATAATAAGAGAAATAAAATAAACAAATGAACTATGGTAGTAGTAGTACTTATGAGTAGCAAAATAAAGCAATGTTCATTTATATATTGACATTTATTTTGATAGTACTGTTAATATAAAATAGTAATAAATTCTATTAAATATTATTTTATCTTAAGGCATCCTATTATTCTACTTAATTATCATCATTATTGCTACTTTGAAGACTTCCCAACCAGTACTCCAATAATTCTTAGGTTAGATGATTCTGACTAAATTGATCCAGCCCAGGTGAGGCTTCAGTATTGGCTCTAATGATATGGTGCTGCACTGGTCCAGTAGTATGTGGACCCACTATAGCCACTAATTATAACAGTAATTAATACTGTTGAGGTGGGCTCAAAGGCCCAATCACTTTTGGATTAAACTCGGGACCTCTGCATATAGTGCATGCACTCTTCTCCCCTTACCATCCCTGTGACAATCATTAGTAATTCAATTTTACCATAAAAAATGATGCTGAGACATTAACTGACCCATGTCATGTTAATTTAACAACAAATAGAATAGTATTGGAAGCAACAAACCACTGTCTTTTAGTAAATGTTAATCTTCAGTTTTGTGTAACTGTTTTTTCATGGTGTCTGAACACCATCATCCACATGTTTTCTTCTATGCTAGCCATTGTTCTATTTTCTTGTCTTTGAATACCTGTTATCAGTTCTATGTTATATTCTCATTTTGTACCTATATTACTTGCTGATCATAATTATCTTACTGCATATGTAAAGAAAATAACTTCTGTGAATTAAAATATTTGAATTACATATTATCTCTTGGCTTCTAGAAAATCTTGATCATAAAATCACATCTTAAAGACTTCACATAAGATAATGCAGAAAGATGAGTTTGCAGGTTGTGAGAACTAGGATTATTTGGAAGCATGAAATAATACTTTTGTGCCATTAGGTACAACTTGAAATAAATCAAACCATTTTGAATATTATGCAATAAGGCTAAAAATATTGACTATTGTATTTTTCTTTAATGCAGCATAAGAATTTTAGAAATATAGATTCTACATGCCATTCAAGGCAAGCAAACTCAGTTTTTCTTTTTGAAGATAATTCTTTTTCAAAGTAAAGAAAACAAAAATCCTGTATTAAAATTGTCTTTATTATAAAAAATGCCTTTCCAATAAAATAGTAATAGTCAATTTAAAATGGTTCCTAATTTTTTGGTAAAAATGTGGTTAAATTGCATATCACATCTTTCATTGTATATCAAAGGGATATGATTTATTATGGCATGTTTTACATTGTTTCACAACAACAAATGCACTCCATTTTCTTTGCATAGGATGAAAACTAAGAATAATTTGTATTCAGAAAATAACCATTACAGAGAACCAGTTCTATTTCATGAAAGCTCTATAATCTGTTAGGGCCTCATTTAGTCATATAAAATACTATCTTTCTTAGATATATACTAGAGTTGAAAACTGTATTAATATATAAAGTTACCTTTCTATATTATATTAATTTAAGTTAATATAATATAGTATATTAATATATAAAAAGTTACTAATATAAACAGTTACTAATAAAAAGTTATTAATATATAAAAAGTTATATATTATAATATAAGTTATCTTTCTATCTTATATTAATATATAAAAAGTTATCCTTTCTGGGGCCAGAGTGAAAGCACAGTAGGTGGCTATTTCCTTTTCGTTGACCTACCAAATTCAATACCCAGCATCTCATATGGTCCCCTTAAACCTTCCAGGAGTAATTTCTAAGCACAGAAAAAGATCCCTGAGGACAGCCAGATGTGATCGCCCTAGGGAAATAAAACTAACAATCAAATAAAACATACATCTTTCTTCTATACACCACATAAATAATTATCCAACAATATTTGCTTTCAAGTAACTGTTCCATCTATAATGACTGTAATGAAAAGAGATATTAGTGCTTACATATTCTGTGGTTTATTTTGGGGGATGGGGTAGGATAGGGTACACTTCATTATTCTCAGGGTTTACTCCTTGCTCTGCACCCAGGAATCAGTTCTGGTGGTCTCAAGGAGAGATATTGGATTGTTTTTTTTTGGGGGGGGGGTTGGGTTTCACACCCAGCAGCGCTAAGGGGTTATTCCAGACTCTTCACTCAGAAATCGCTCCTGGCAGACTCAGGGGGTCATATGGGATGCTGGGATTTGAACCACCATCCTTCTGCATGCAAGGCAAATGCCCCACTTCCATGCTATCTATCTGGCCCCGAAATATATTGGGTTCTAGGGATGAAACCATGTTGGCTTTGTGCAACTCAGGTAGTATATTGTAATAGAAAAGTAGAGCCACAAGTATCTTCAGAAGAAAATATACTAAATTTAAGAATATAAAGTTTAAAATATATATGCTAATGGTTTGAAAATGAATAAAATAATTTTATTCATAATCTTTTTTTCCTCCCATTCTGTGGGTGGGTTTTGTATCCCAAATATTTCCTTTGAGGTGCAGAATCTTCTTTTTTTATGTAAACATCTTGATTACAGATATGGTTGTGATTAGGTTTCAGTCATGTAAAGAACACCCCCCTTCACCAGTGCAACATTCCCACCACCATTGTCCCAAATCTCCCTCCATCCCACCCCACCCCCATCTGTACTCTAGATAGGCTTTCCAGTTCCTTCATTCATTCACATGATTATGGTTCTCAGTGTAGTTATTTCTATAACTGCACTCACCACTCTTTGTGGTGAGCTTCATTAAGTGAGCTGGAAGCTCCAGACCTCCTCTCATTGTCTCTGAGGATTGTTGCAAAGATGACTTTTATTTTTCTTAAAACCCATAGATGAGTGAGACTATTTTGTGTCTCTTTCTTTTCCTCTGACTTATTTCACTTAGCATAATAGACTTCATGTACATCCATGTATAGAAAAATTTCCTGACTTCATCTCTCCTGACGGCTGCATAATATTCCATTGTGTATATGTACCACACTTTCTTTAGCCATTCATCTGCTGAAGGGCATCTTGCTGTTTCCAGAGCCTGGCTATTGTAAATAGTACTGCAATAAACATAGATGTGAGGAAGGGATTTTAGTATTGTATTCTTGTGTTCCTAGGGTATATCACTAGGAGTGGAATAGCAGGATCCAATGGGAGCTCAATTTCCAGCTTTTGGAGGAATCTCCATATAGTTTTCCATAGAGGTTGGACTAGACAGCATTCCCACCAGCAGTTGATAAGAGTTCCTTTCTCTCCACATCCCCGCCAGCACCGGTTGTTCTCATTCTTTTTGATGTGCCAATCTCTGTGGTGTGAGATGGTATTTCATCGTTGTTTTGATTTGCATCTCTCTGATGATCAGTGGTGAGGAGCATTTTTTCATGTGCCTTTGGCCATTTGTATTTCTTTTTTATCAAAGTGTCTGTTCATTTCTTCTCCCCATTTTTTGATGGGATTAGATTTTTTTTTCTTGCAAAGTTCTGTCAGTGCCCTGTATATTTTGGATATTAGTCCTTTATCTGATGAGTGTTGGGTGAATAGTTTCTCCCACACGGTGGGTAGCTCTTGTATCCTGGACACTATTTCTTTTGAGGTGCAGAAGCTTCTCAGCTTAACGTATTCCTGTCTGTTGATCTCTGCTTCCACTTGTTTGGAAAGTGCAGTTTCCTCCTTGAAGATGCCTTTAGTCTCAATGTCATGGAGTGTTTTACTGACATGTTGTTCTATATACCTTATGGTATCAAGTCGGATATCAAGGTCTTTAATCCATTTGGCTTTTACCTTCATACATGATGTTAACTGGGAGTCTATGTTTGCTTTTTTGCAAGTGGCTAACCAGTTCTGCCAGCACCACTTGTTGAAGAGGTTTTCTCTGCTCCACTTAAGATTTCTAGCTCCCTTGTCAAAAATTAGGTGATTGTCTGGGGAGCATTGTCTGAGAACTCAAGTTTATTGCACTGATGTGAGGGTCTGTCTTTATTCCAATACCATGCTCTTTTGATAACTATTGCTTTGTTGTACAATTTAAAGTGGGGGAGAGTAATGCCTCCCATACTCCTTTTCCCTAAGAGTGCTTTAGCTATTCGAGGGTGTTTATTGTTCCAGATGAACTTCATAAGTGTTTTATCCACTTCTTTGAAGAATGTCATGGGTATCTTTAGAGGGATCTCATTAAATCTGTACAATGCTTTGGGGAGTATTGCCATTTTAATGATGTTAAACTTTCCAATTCATGAGCATGGTATGTGTTTCAATTTCCATGTGTCTTCTCTTATTTCTTATATTGGAGCAGGGCTTTATAGTTTTCTTTGTATAGGTCCTTCACATCTTTGGTCAAGTTGACTCCAAGATATTTGAGTTTGTGTAGCACTAATGTGAATGGGATTGTATTCTTGACTTCCTTCTCTTCCTTTATTCATAATCTTAAATCCATATTTTCTGTTTTCATTTGAAAATTATTTAAGAAGTAATTTGAAAGGGTATAAATTAATTCCTGACAGCTATTGTTACAAGCTATCAAATAATCACTGTTCAAAGCAAATTATAGATTAATCCATAATATTTATTAATAACTGTTAATATTGTCGAGTGGGGCTAGGGTTCAGTTTCCTGGAACTCCCCTTGGAATAATGTCTCAAAGCTACTTGAGATATCCTCAAACTAAATTGTAAAAAAAAAATAAAACGTAAAATGAACAAAAACTTAATAGATTCACCAATTTTGCTTGTTGTTTTTGTGGTTTGTTTGTTTAGGGGTCACACCAGGTGGCGCTCAGGGGTTCCTCCTGGTTCTGCACTCAGAAGTAGCTCCTGGCTGGATTCGGGGACCATAAGGAATGTTGGAGTTTGAACAGCGGCACAAATTGTTTTTACTCTTTATCTATTTTCATTCTACCTATCTGGAGGTGGGAATAGTGAGATATTTGTTCATGAGTATTTTCTGTCTTCATTTTTTTTTTTTTTTGCTTTCTGGATCACACCCAGCAGCACTCAGGGGTTACTCCTGGCTCTATGCTCAGAAATCGCTCCTGCAGGTTCAGGGGACCAGAAGGGTTGCCAGGATTCGAACCTATGACCTTCTGTAAGCATGGCAAACATGTTACATCCATGCTATCTCTCAGGCCCTTCTGTCTTTATTTTAAATTTCACTCACTGATTTCAATGGATATATATATATATATATATATATATATATATATATATATATATATATATATATATATCCTTGCAATGGATATATGACTTGAGCAAAGAAGAGTAACATATTGAAGGTCCAAATACTAGAGCTTCAGTTGACATATGTTAATTTATTTCACAAAGATTTACCTTTTACATAGGCATCAGATTGTTAAGGACACTGACATATGACTATCAATGTTATAGGAATAAACAGATATGATACAATGTTAGATCTATGAAGAAATCAAAAACGCAATATGCGACAGAGAAATGCCTGGGTGGTCAGAAAAGGTCTTTTGGAAGAGTTAGCTTGAACAATGTGACATTTACAGGATTACAGAAGGAACAAGAAAAATAAAGGTTTGGTAAAAACTTCTAGGTAGAGAGGTGACATTTCCTTTGAAAAATTTATAGTGTTGCCTGAACAAGGTTAATATCAACTGTGGTACAAGATAAAAATTTGCAGGTTTATTGTCATTTTCCAGAAATATTTAAAATGTAATTTTCAATGGTACTAAAGATCTAAAACAAGAGGTTGACATACTTGCAAAGTACTATTTTAAAATGTTTGTGGTTTTGCAATAAATATAATTTAAATATTAAAAAATGAATACTGCATTTATTTTTATAAGTAAATGCTGAATTTATTATGATTTAAAAATACTGTTTTGGGGCCCGGGATATAGCATGGAGGTAAAGCGTTTGCCTTTCATGCAAAAGGTCATCGGTTCGAATCCCGGTGCCCCATATGGGAATCCCCGTGCCTGCCAGGAGCAATTTCTGAGCATAGAGCCAGGAGTAACCCCTGAGCACTGCCGGGTGTGACCCAAAAACCAAAAAAAAAAAAAAAATACTGTTTTATGGAAGGATTTAAACTTCAATAGAGAATTATATAGAAATGGTTATTAGACGTACTCCTTCCTATGATAATATAATTTTGTCTTTACAAATAAAATTGGATATTTTTATATGTTGAGTCTTAGGATACACATAATTATAGATATAAAATTAGACCGTATTAGTAAAATATCTCTCAGATTGGAACCAGATGTAAAGCATCTGCCTTGCAAGCTCTAGCATAGGACTGACAGAAGTTCAATGTCTTGGTGTCCCATATGGTCACCCAAGCCAGGAGTGATTTCTGAGCGTGTAGCCAGGAGTAACCCTTGAGCATCAACAGGTGTGGCTTCCCCCAAAATATCTCTCAGATTTTTATTGTAATTTCCTTTTTATTTATTTTTAATCTTTTCATATCTTTACTTAAACACTTAAATTACAATATGATTTTAGTTGGGTTTCAGTCATATAAAGAACATCCCCCTTCACCAGTGCAACATTCCCATCACCAATGCCTCTAATCTCCCTACTAGTCACCCCACCTCCACCTGTACTCTAGACAGGCTTCCTGCTTCCCTCACTCATTCACTTTGTTATGATAATTCTCACTGAAGTTATTTTTCTAACTGTACTCATCACTCTTTGTGGTGAGCTTCATGTCATGAGCTGGACTTTCCAGCCCTCCTCTCTTTTGTCTCTAAGAATTATTGCAAAAAAGTTCTTTAGTTTTCTTAAAACCCATAGATGAATGAGACTATACTGTGTGTGTCTCTCTCTGGCTTATTTCTCTCAGTAAAATAGATTGCATGTACAACCATGTACAGGAAAATTTCACGACTTCATCTCTCCTGACGGTTGAATAATATTCCATTGTGTAGGCCTTCATCTATTGAAGGGCATCTTGGTTGTTTCCATAGTCTGGCTCTTGTAAATAGTGCTGCAATGAACATAGGTGTAAAGAAGGGATTTTTGTACTATATTTTTGTGTTCCTAGGGTATATCCCTAGAAGTGGTATAGATGGATCATATGGGAGATCAATTGGATGTATCTTCCATTTCTCTTTTCAGGACAAGTATATTTTTGTTGGGCTTCAGTCTGATTGACCTATCAAGTGTTGACAGAGCCGTGTTGAAGACTTCCACAATTATTGTGTTATTATTGATGTTCTCTTTCAAATTTGTCAATAATTGTATTAGAAAATTGCTGGTTGGTCTCTCAGTGAGTACATATATGTTTAGTAGTCTGGTTTCTTCCTGATGCACATATCCCTTGATTAGAAGGAAGTGTCTGTCCATCTTTGTCCTTACAACTTTTCTGAGTCTACATTTTGTGTCTTCTGATATTAATATGGCCACCCCAATTTTTTAAGGGTATTGTTTGCTTGTTGTTGCTTGTTGTTTGATTTTCTTTCAGCCTTTGATTTTGAGTCTATGTTTGTTCTGACTATTCAGGTGTGTTTCTTGTAGTCAGCAGAAGGTTGACTTCATCTTTTTGATCCAGTTAGCCACTCTGTCTCTTAATTGGTGCATTATTCCATTGACATTGATGGAGAAGATTGTCATAGGATTTAATGCCATCTTTGTGTATTAAGTTTGGTATGTTTGTTGGTCTGTCTTGTCTTAAAGTAGAACTTTCAGTTTTTCCTTTAAGGCTGGTCTTGCATCTGTAAAGTTTCTGAGCTGTTGGTTATCCGTGAAGCTATGTATCCTTCCTTCAAACCTGAATGTGAGTCGGGCTGGATGCAGTATTCTAGATGAAGCATCCATTTTATTCAATATATATATATATATATATGTTGAATATATTCAATATATATGTTGAATATATTCAATATATATGCTGAATATATATATATATATATATATATATATATATATATATATATAGATATATATAGGGTGTTCTGGTCACACCCGTTTGATGCTCAGGGGTTACTCCTGGCTACGTGCTCAGAAATTGCCTTGGCTTGGGGGGACCATATGGGACTCCAGGGGATCGAGCCATGCTCCTTTCCTTGGCTAGCGCTTGCAAGCGCCACCTCGTGGCCCCTCATTCAATATCTTGTTACAATATTCCATCACTGTCTTTTGGCCTTGAGACTTTCTTGTGACATGTCTTTTTTAAATCTAAAGGATGCTCCGTTGAATGTAATTTTCCTTTTGGATCTTGCTGCTTTCAGTATTCTATCCCTATCTTTGGGATTCGTCATTGTGACTAGGATGTGCTTTGGGGTACTGTTCTTTGGGTCCCTTTAGCTGTTACTCTTCGGGCATGCAGAATTTGGTTGCATGCAGTCTTTATCTCTGGAAATTTCTTTTTTTTTTTTGTCTTTTTTTGGGTCACACCCGGCAGCGCTCAGGGGTTACTCCTGGCTCCATGATCAGAAATTGCTCCTGGCAGGCACGGGGGACCATATGGGGAACCAGGATTTGAACCGATGACCTTTTGCATGAAAGGCAAATGCCTTACCTCCATGCTATCTCCCCGGCCCCTGGAAATTTCTCTGTAATGATGTTCTTGACTGTTATTTCTCCCTGGGGATTTTCATCTTGGATTTCTGGGACTCCAATGATTCTTATGTTGTTTCTGTTGATTTTATCGAACTTTTCTATTTTTATCTGTTCAAAACCTTTGAGCAATTTTTTCCATTGTCTGATCATTTGCTTTGAGGTTTTTTCCAATCTCTTCTGCTGTATGGAGTTATTATGCATCTCATATTCCAGTTCACTAATTCTGTCTTCATCTGCTATTACTCTATTGGAGAGGCTTTCCATAGAGTTTTTCATTTCCTCTACTGCATTTTTCAGTACCGTTATTTCAGTTTGAATTTTTCTGATTTCTATATTTGTAGTCTGTTAGAATCAATCTATGCTTTCCTTGAGTTTTATGGACATCCTTCATATTTTTATTCTAAGCTCCTTATCTGAGAAGCTAATTAGGTGGTTGGCATTTTTTGGTCATCAGAGTTGCCATCTTCATTCTCTATGCATGCTGTTGTCCTATGTTGTTTCCCCATTGCCACATTTGAAGTATGATTCTTACTGCGTATTGCGATAGGATTCATGTTCTATAAGAAGTGTATGGCCGCTCCCCTTAGTTCTGCAGCTGTGCTTTTATTTTATATATTTTATGGTGGAGTTTTTTTACTAGAGATGGGCTCCTCTGGGCAAAACCTGCTCTGGTGCTATTTTCGAACCTGCAGCGCTCAGGAGTCCTCAGTAATGGCAACTGGGACTCACCCCTGTTCAGGTGTGTTCAGAGCACCACAGTCTCAGGTTTCTTCAGGAATCCTGTGCGGGGGTTTGTGCAACCTGATTCTATTCCCTCTATCACATACGGATCCCTGACCCTTTCAGGAGCAATTTCTGTGTGCAGAGCCAGAAGTTGTCCCTGAACACCACTGAGTGTGATCCCCAAACAATCAATCAATAAATAAGGTCTAAAAATAAAATTAAGAAAGAGGAAACTAAAGGATTTCTAGATATAATTGTGAATAATAAAAGAAATTATTAAAATGGGACACAGCAAAAGAGGTACTAAGAGGAAAATTTATAGCTTTGCAAGCACTGCACTTCTTCCCATTGAACTATCTCCCCAAATCAGTGATTGTTCTTAGATATAAGTCTAACGAGTGGTATGAAACAGGGACAACTTGAGTATATTTCCAAATTTGCAGATTAGAAATGAAACCTGAATTCTTAAATTTGATATACTTTATTTCAGTTCTTGCTTGATAACTTACCAGTGATTTTTCTTTTACTTGTTTGATAGTATACTTATTTATAATTTTTAGAGTTAAGCATGGAAATTTAAGCTGCTAGTCTGATCTAGAAGTTAACGATTGTTTAAAAAATCACAGTCATTCTATTTTGAATTCAACATTCACTCATGTAGCAAGTTTAACACTATATATTAATAATTCATATCTTAAAATGTTTCTGTATATTAGATATTCTATTAATAAATATTCATGGAATTCAAACTTTAAACCTTGAACCACATGTCTTTGTATTAGGTCTTATATACCACTTAATGACAAAGGTGTGCCAACCAATTCATCAAATGTAGTAAGGAAAGACAGAAAGGGGAAAATGATAAATAATTTCATACAATTTTGTAAACCACAGATGCTTAAGTCTAGCTACATTAACAATTTCATAATTCATAATTGATTAATTTATTGCAGGTTACTTCCTCCAGATGTTTTATAAATCAAAGTGTTAAAGTTGCCTTTAATGAATAATTGTTATGCTCTGAGAATATGTAAAAGTATAGCTGTCATAAACTTACATTGTAGCTTAACAAGAGAAAGTATTATATATTATCTCTCCCTAATAATACATATACAATATAAATCCATATATCAAAAATAAAGAAATTATCCAAAACATATGAATATGTAATATGCTTAAGATAATGTCAATCTTTTATTCACTTTACAATTATGATCAAACAAAGAAAAACTGATTCATAATCATTTAATTAATCAATATGCCAAAATTTTGTTTAATTTCTTTAAAGAACTCTGCTGCAGGTACATATATTTCCATTCTATCCCATTTTTCTTCTTTAGTCATTTTTTTCATATTATGACATTACATTTTACTCAGAGTTTCTACCAACAGGATGAAAGGTATTACAGTAACATGTAAGTCAGTCCCCTTTTACAATTCATGTAGCATAAATGAGATAAAATACAAATATGCTCAAATAACTAATAATCTGAGACAGAAATCAACACACATATGTAGACTGAAGAAATATAGGGAAACTAATTTTATTCACATTAACTTTTTAAATTGTTTCACTCTCTTAGAGAAATAATCAAAGTCATTATTAGGAATCATTTATTCAAAATTTTTAATATAATATTTCTAAATAGTTCACTCTGAAGCTTCCAACCTTGTCATATTGTCTTTTTTTTTTTTTTTTTTTTTTTGGTTTTTGTTGGGTCACACCCAGCAGTGCTCAGGGGTTACTCCTGGCTCCATGCTCAGAAATTGCTCCTGGCAGGCATGGGGGACCATATGGGGCACCGGGATTCGAATCGATGACCTTTTGCATGAAAGGCAAACGCCTTACCTCCATGCTATCTCCCGGGACCCGTCATATTGTCTTTTAATTCAGTTTTTTTTTTTTTTTTTTACATTTAGAACTGAGAGCTATTCTATATCCTAAGATGTATTGTTAGGTGTGTGACTTTGGATTTATATTTTTTTGGAGAGGAGTGTCTTACCTAGGTTCATGGCTTATTTTTGTCTCTAGGTACTTATTAAAGACAGAGAACTGCAAATATGATGGAAATGAAGTCATATAAAAGTTTGTATCTAGAATGAATTGTGCATCTAAATACCTTTGCTGTATAGTGTTAGCGGAACAAATTCTAAATTAGAGCATAGAATGTTACAGTTGGTGCATCCTAAGCATTGGGGATTTTCTACTTTATATCTTCCAAAAATATTAAAGGACAGGAACTAATGTTATTCTCTGTTCTTACAGTGATTCTATTTTACTTATTTACTGTAACTGATTCTACAAGAACATGTACTGACGAGCTATAAGAAAATCATTTTTGAACAGAGACACAGTAAATTACCAAAATCTATGAGCCAAAGTAGTTTTTGAAAAGCTGATTTATTTTATTCAGGAAATGAGTTAGGAGTAAGAGAATTGGATTAATTTTCTTCAGGAAGTATAATGATTTTTAGAGACTTGCTCTGACATTTTCCAAATAATGAAATTTATTTTAGAAACCTTTCTCTTATATGTGCTCCATGCTTATGTTTTTTTTTTAAACTTCCTAGCTGATTTCTTCTTTTTTGTTAATTCTATTTTATATATATTCATACTGCCAGCTTCTCTGAAATATATATATATATATATATATATATATATTGAGAGAGTGAAAGAGTGAGCACAAGCAAGAGAAGGCTATGTAGCTATAATCTAAAAATACAACACTATTGTTAACCAATGGCAAATCAATAAATTTTGACTTAAATATAAAAATTACTATATGCCACTTACTTATTTCTCATGACAACGTAAATAAGTCTCTAGCTTCATGGTTATTAGTTTCTATTTGGAAAGCCTTGGCAAGCTTATAATAACACTGATTATATTCCAGTGTTCTCAATAGTGTTTTAGTGTAAACTATTATTAATATTTACCATTTGATGGCTGAAGAAAGTAACATGACAACCTGTAAATCACTTTATTCACAGCCACCAAGATTTTAAGTCTTCAAAATTAGATTTAAACACGTTTTGCCTTTGCTGATATATTTAATTGCTTGCCATTAAGTGTAGACAATGCCTTTTCTTACTCTTTGAATATTTTTTGTATATTTGGTAAGTTCAATGTTAGTAATGCAATATTGTTGCTAATAATTATATGCATATTTAGCATATACAATTTATTTAATTTATTACAATTTGTAAACTTAGAGAATCAATCATGTGCTTTACCTTCTGCTGTCAGTTAATCACACTTATTAGTTTTCAATGAATTTGACCTTGTACTTACTACGTATAAATTATATCAAATGATACTTCTTTACTTCTTTTTTGTTTGTTTGTTTGTTTGTTTGTTTGTTTTTTTAGGCCACACCTGTTTGATGCTCAGGGGTTACTCCTGGCTAAGCACTCAGAAATTGCCCGTGGCTTGAGAGGGACCATATGGGAAGCTGGGGAATCGAACCGTTGTCTTTACTTGGCTAGTGCTTGTAAGGCAGACACCATACCTCTAGCGCCATCTCTCCAGCCCCACTGCTTTACTTCTTATAATATAGTTTAAATTTAATTTAAATTTGATTTTAATATAATTAATTAAAGTATGTTTTTATATCAAAATAATACTATTACATTATATGCAATATTTTATATTTATTATATTGTAAATACTTTTTATGGGCATCACTGTTACACGTGAATCTGTGTAGAGGGATCACTTTTAGAAAGACTCAGGGACAATTTTTGACACTGAGCAGAATTTAGGACTTACTCCTTATTCTGTGTTTAAGGATTACTTCTGGCAGGATTCAGGGTAGTATATGCAATGCTGAAGAAAGATTTAATCAGCTGAAAGCAAGGATAGTGTCTTATTCTAATCCTTCAGGTCCAATTCATATTCCAAAACACCTAACATTCATTAAAATAAAGGTAATTTTTATTGAATATTTTTAACAGAAGTGTAATTTATTATAACTTATAAAATGTTATTAATATTTTAATTTACAATTTGAGACAAATGAACATTGATGATGTTTCATAAACTCACTTTGACAGAAGTAAGATTATATAAACATATAGAATTCCCCAATTAAAACTATGACTTATTTAAGCCATTACTAAGGATTCAGGAACTGATGATGGGTTTATATTAAATGTATTCATCACTTAGAAAAAATTAAGTCAAATTATAAGAAAAATCTAGTGATTTGACTGCTCTGGGGAGTTCTGAACCTTGCACTGGCGGAGATGTTATGGGTGGGGTGGAAAGATGGAGAAGGGTAGTGTAAGGATTAACATCCAAGATCGATTTCACAGAAGACACTTTATTACACAGGGAGAAAGAATATTTAAACAGCTATACAGCCATTAGGAAAAGCTGTATTTACCTGTGCGTGAGAAGATTGAACAGGTGGATATGATGTGCAACATGTCATGTCTACTGATGTGACCATTGTGATGGGTAACGTGACCTATGTGATAGAGGGATCCATATGATGTGGGCTCCATTTAGACATGCCAGATATTTGCTAATAATTACAGGAACTCATCTCCCTCTCCCTATACATGGGGTATAGGATGCCTCCTCCAATAGTGGGCCTCCTTTCGGGGGGCTGTGCTCCACAGGAATGAGAGTCTGGCCTGCTAGCATGGCAATCTCAGTGGGGTCCAAGAATATATCTGAAAGGACTAGCTACAGAGTTCTTTATCCATTTATTAGTTTATTATTATTATTATTAATTTTACTACCTTATGTAAATTCTTCCTCGCTCTCTTTTGTCTAAGTTACTTTTTGGCATGAATATTTAATCTTTTATGTGTGTCCTTAACTTTCTACTATACTTACTTCCTATGTCGTTATTGTATCTTCCTTTGATTTTATCTTTATATTCTTTATGAATACTTTTTTGCTTTGAAATATGCTTTTAAAGGGTAACATGCACTATACACCATCATGTAATTGCAAAGATTATGGCTTCTGTCTACTGATACAACTACTTTGGACATATTTTTAGCATAAAAGAAAAATATCCACATGAATATGATGTTTGAAAATATACAAGTACAACATGTAAATGATGTTTTTAATCTTAAAAGCTATGGCAATATGCCAGAAGAAAAGTGCTTGTAATTGTTGACATGGTAGAGAGAGTTATGCATTTTATATAGCTTCAGTACAACTGTTATCTGAATATGAACCAAAAAGCATTTTAAAAAAGTCTTTGTTAATATAATTGAATCATGATACTCCTTAAAAAATAAACCAGTAGACTACTATTGCAAGAAAGTGTGTAAGAGTACACAGTAAAATGTTTATTTGATTTCAAAAAAAGAAACAATAAAAACTTTTACTTCTCTCATCAAAGACATTCTAATACTAAGAATTTTGAAGGAAGGATAAAGGAAAAATAATTTTAAAATGATTTTATAATCAGTTTTTCAAGAAGTAGTGTGCTTTTATGTAACTTGTCAATTTTAAAATGCATTTTAGATGTTTGGTGTTCAATGAAAATGATTTATAAATGCTACATAATTCTATACAACACATTTTATAACTTTAGT
This sequence comes from Crocidura indochinensis, assembly GCA_004027635.1. Taxonomy (NCBI): domain Eukaryota; kingdom Metazoa; phylum Chordata; class Mammalia; order Eulipotyphla; family Soricidae; genus Crocidura; species Crocidura indochinensis. Next base: position 37,190 of record PVKC010003225.1, read on the forward strand.
GTTCTAAGGTCTATTAAGACAAAGGATATTCTATTTTCTAAAAGCATCTGTTTTAGTTTTCCTCTCAAAAATATTTAATTTAATGAATTTTAAGAATAAAATGCAGTCCACCTAATATGCCTTTTTATTTTTATTTATTATTATTATGATGATGATTATACCATTTATGTCAAAATAAAGTCTCAGGTGCTGAGAGGTAGTACTGTGCGTAAGGTACTTGCCTTATACATGGCCAAACAGGTTCCCTCTTTAGCATACATGATCCCCTAAGAACTACCAGGAATGATTCCTGAGTGCAGAGTCAGGAATTATCCTGAGCACAGCCAGGTGTGGCCTCCAAAGTAAGCAAAACAAAAAATATGGAGATAGATTTAAGAGCTAAATCAATGCTTTTCATTGGGATGCTTGATTTTGATCTTTGATATCACATGTTAAATGAATACGCAACAAGCAACCCCTGAGTATTCCTAAAGGTTTAATCATGGCATCACATGTGAACCCAAGTAGGAGTGGGTTTAAAAGAGATCTAGAAGTATTCAGAGTTAGAAGTGAGCATTGTGAAGTTCCAAGTATAGCCTAAAACAAAAACAAAACAATAATAACAAACAAAATAAAACAGTAAAACAATCTCTGAAACATTATGGCACATATTACATCGTATTACATCTGGAGTGGTATTTGTCTTGCATTGGATAAATCCCTTGTACCACATTTGGTTTCTCAAGCCCCACCAAGATTAAATGCTAAGTGAAGAGCCAGGCATCAACCCTAAACTCCGCTGAGTGTAGCCCCAGACAAAAGCATACACAAAAATTGTAGAATATGCACACTTGTTTTCTTTATCCCATCAATATTTTTGAAAGCTATATTATATTAGAAAAGAATCTGATAGAATCAACTTGGATTTTACCAGCTTAATTTTAAGAAATTACTTGAAGATGCTTTTTTTGCTTATATATTTAACTTACTAGAAGAGAGTGAAAGCCATGCAACTTAATACTCATATTATTAGGATTTACATATACCCATCCTTCCACAAACAGAGCTGGCTAGCCTAAAAATTTCACAATTAAAAGAGTGAAGTCAGTTGACACCAAAATGTCAAATATCCAAAGTCCATTTAACACACAATGAAGTCTCTAGATAGTTTACAACAGCAATAAAAAAGCAAATTTATTTGCAATAAGTTATTTTAACAAATTAAAGACTGAATATTAAATAAGTTGCTTAACAGAAGATTAGATTTCATATGGAATGACCTATCAAATACATCAAGAAGTGAAGGGCTTATTTGAGTCAATTGTTGGATACTTTTGCTACGTAGCATTTTCTTCAAGGCAGAAAATTTTACCAAATGGTGGAATGTGATCAAAATTGTTTCCCCACTTTTTAAAGAGGTACCATGATTTATAACACTGTTAGTGAAATTTCATGCATATATCACTCCAATACTACACCCACAATCAGAATGCCTTTTTCCTTCATCAGTGTCTCAAACATTTCCCAACATTTTATCCCAGGTAAGCTAAGATCTATAAAATAACTATCAAAATATGTTTGTTTTTGTCTTGAAGTCACATCCAGCAGTATTCTCAGGTTATTTCTGGATCCATACTCAGGAATCAATTTTAGCAGTGTTTCAGAGACTATTCTTGTTCAAGAGGTTGAACCAGAGTGGATACTAGATACTAGAAGGGCACACCGTTATCATTGTTTATTTTACTTACATATGTATCCATTGGTTCTAGAATCACACCCAAGGGTGTTCAGCCATTATTCCTGGTAGTGCTCTGAGAAACTTTTAAGTGCAATAGATCTTACTGGTTAAAGCCAAATGCAAAGAACGTGTCGTATCCACTTGTATTATATTAATGACTTATTTTATTTTTAATTAAATATATAAAGAGCATAATTTTCTAATAGATAAGTACCTAAAGATTTTTGAGGGGTGTTTTTGTTTTGGAGCCAGAACTTGCAGTAACTTGCAGTGACTTATATCTCTATACTAAGGACTTTTTACTGGCAAGATCAGACAAACAATGGAGATAAGAGAGATCAAACCATAGTCTTATGACTGCAACACAAAGTATCTTCCCACTGTTTTATCTCTCTGACCCACCAGACATATATCTTTACTGATAGAATTTAGTAATTCTCTAAAATAAATTAGTAAGTCAGTATTTAAGTTTTTTTGTGTTAGAAGGTGATCAAAAATAAAAGGTAGATTAATTTTTGATAAATATTATAAAAGATGATGATTCCGGGTTAAAGTTACTTAATTGGAATCATGTTCTATTTGTAAGAATATGAATTGCTTTCTCTTTTTCTTTTTTAGTTTTTGGTTTTGGACCACACCCGGTAAGGCTTCAGGGCTTACTCCTGGCTATGCGCTCAGAAATCTGGCTCGGGGACTATATGGAATACCAGGGGACTGAACCGTGGTCTTTCCTAGGTCAGCAGCTCCCTACAGCTGCACCACCACTCCAGCCCCCCAAATTGCTTTCTACTGGGTGTTTCAACTTTGTAACTTTAGACAGTGATATAATTTTACAAGGGATTTATAATGTCCCACTTGTCCTGTGTGCACGTGTACACGTATGCAAGTATGTGTGTGTGTGTGTGTGTGTGTGTGTGTGTGTGTGTGTGTGTGTGTGAGGAAGTGGATGTTT
>PVKC010003226.1:0-14379 GCA_004027635.1 Crocidura indochinensis
TAAGGGTTATAGCTGTTAAGGGAATATATATGATATTCAAAAGATATATATGTGTCTTTTATGTCTTTTGAAATAGTTGGGGGTGTGTTAAATCCGGTGCATCACTTTGGTCTTTGATTTAGCCTGTGCAGTCTGATAACCAGCTGGTGACAGTCCCATATCAGGAAAAATCCTTGAGTCACGACTGCTCAGAAACCGAGTCTCTTAGCAAGCAAAGGTCCACAATGAAGGAAGAGGAGGAATGGAGGCCTCTGAGAATAATTCAATAGCAACAGTGTATTGGGAACTTCTCAGGCTGAGAGTCTATCTTATCACTTAGGGTGCAGTTTGGCAGCTGGCTTTGTGTGGGGGTAATGATCTGTTTCTTTTTTGGGGAGGGGGTTTGGGTTTTTGGGTCACACCTGGCAGTGCTCAGGGATTACTTCTGGCTCTGCACTCAGAAATCATTCCTGGCAGGCTTGGGGGACCATATGAGATGTCGGCATTCGAACCACCATCCTTCTGCATGCAAGGCAAACACCTTAACTCCATGCTATGTCTCCAGCCCCAATGATCTGCTTCTTGAGGAGCCAAGAACTGAAGGTAATAATGGTTAAATGTGGGGTAATGATAGTTAGGGGTGAGGGAGTGAAGAAATAGACATGAGCTTGTAGGGCGGTGGGAAAGGGCAGAATATGGACATTCTGCATATGCAAAACATACATTAATCATAGGAAATCCTATGTATTTAGATTATACGTGTGGGGGCACTAGCTTCTGTGCTTTTGAAAATGGAGAGGAGTGAGAAAAAATGTTGATGGTGACTGCCCCAGCCCAACCCTCTTGTGCTGGTGGGGTAGGGGTAGGCCTGGGGTCCCCCTTTAGAGTCCTCCCTGGCACCCACCTCTCTGGCTGCCAGCACTCAGAAATGTCCCTGGAGTCAAGAGGAAGAAGAGGGGAGATGGCCTCGGCCTAGGGCCTCCCCACATCCCATGCCAGCGAAAGCTAGCCTCCAGAACAGAAAAGGATTTGGTATAGAACCGGAAGCCAGAAATCTGCCCACCTCCTCCCCCCCCAAACCTCTCCCCACTTGTGCTGGGTGGGGGTTGGGGTAGGCCTGGGGTCCCCTTTAGAGTCCTCCCTGGCACCCACCTCTCTGGCTACCTGGGCCAGCATCCAGGCATGTAGCTGGAGTCCAGGAGGAAGAAGAGTGGAGATGGCTGGCAGACTCCCAGGCCTCTCAGCACCCCTCAAGCTAGGGAGAAGGCCTTCAGCCTGGGGTCTCCCCACACCCCATGCCAGTGAAAGCTAGCCTCCAGAACAGAAAAGCTTGTCTTGTTTTGTTTTGTTACCTTTTTCTTCTTTTTTCCCTTTCTTCTTCCAATTGGATATTTACACCACCTAGACGGACTCCTCTCATATCTTTTCTTATATCTCCAAAAGAGCCACATTACTGGAATCACCTTGATCAGCCTCATAATTGGAGGGGGAAAATGAATGGTACCAAGACCGGACAGTCATATGTTCATTTGGTGAAAATAAAAATGATCAGATTTGAATACCAAATCCAAAGTCATTGACAACAGAATAGATACCCAATCTACAACAAGCTGTACAAGGGGGGAACAGCTGCACTAGCATTACGGGGGGAGGGTGGGGGGGATAAAGGAGGGAGATGTGGGATGCATGTTGGGAACAGGGGTGGAGGGAGGACAACACTGGTGGTGGGAATGCCCCTCATTCTTTATTATAATAATTTATTATTATTATTATTATTATTATTATTATGTGCCTTAAATATTACTGTGAAAGATTTGTAATTCACTTTGAATAGAACAAAAATTTTTTTAAAAAATCATCTTGTGTTAGTACTCTGCCAATTCCTTCCCATCCAAAATCACTCCCTGAAGCATGACATTTGTTTACTGGCAGTTTCTTCCAAGGCGGAATTGTGCAGGACAAGTTCAATGATGGGAAGAAAATACTTAGCTGTTCTGAAGTTGGAATAAACTTTGAAGAATGTGTCTAGGGTGATGACCCATGACCAGCAGAAAGGCCAAGGAAGCAAAGCAAGCCATATATACCTGACCAGACTGCTTGAATGTCAGTTGGATAGACATTTTTCTGTTCTGCATTCAACACTCAAAAATAATTATCTATTATAGAAATCAAATTTCAGAAATTGGGTGTAGTGCTTTTTTCAACATTTAAATGAAGGAAGTAGATTTTAATGTTCATAATATTTGTAATGCCAAACTTGGTATTTCTGCCTGAAGCCAAATTTATGGTACATTATTGTGCAAGAATGCAAAGTCATACAGTTTTTGATTACACACAATTATAACAGCAGAAAAAGAGTCAGTTGGCATTTATGTTAAGTTCAAATACAAATAATCTAAACTGTTATGTTTCTGTCTTAAATATATTCCACACTCATACTACTCACCTTGCCCTGATAAGACCTGTTTATTTAGCTGCTTGACCATATAATACAGAAAAGGAATTTCATAATAAAAATCTCCAGATATGAAATTAGAAGCCAAAGGAGCCATTAATATGAGTGCCTACTGAAAAGTTTGGCATTCAAAAAAATAAGGAAAAAGTAATTTTGTCTTTAGGTATAAAAATATGGTGGCCAAAGTCAAAAGTACACTTTAGGGGGTGAGAAATAAAGTTTGATCCTACAATTCTAAAGGACAGATTACAACAGGGTAAAATCTAAAGCCAATCATCACAGTATTCTCTGTAATTAAATATTCTCTATTACAACCCTACACGGTTACATTAGAGGGAACTCTCCCTTAAATGTGTATTAACTCCCTCTAAGGTGTATTAACTTCCAGATATTTCTCTATGAATATAGTCTATTTTTCTTAGCAGAACTGAGAAAAGTGTAGGACTCTAGTTCTTACTTATTAACCACAACCATCAGACCATTTTAATTTCAGCTCATCTTCCACTTACTCTTTTTTTTTGGATCACACCAAGCAGCACTCAGGGGTTACTCCTGGCTATGCACTCAGAAATTTCTCCTGGCAGTCTTAGGGTATCATCTGGGATGCCCGAGATGAAACCTGGGTCGGTCCCAGGTTGGCCATGTGCAAGGCAAATACCGTACCACCATGCTATTGCTTTGGCATATTTTCCACTGTCCATTCTTTTTCCACTGTTCATTGTTCACAGTGCTTACCTAGCACAGCACCCCGCAGAGGCAGCTATTTGTTTTTCTCTTTCCAACTTTCTCATACTCTAAAAAGAGGGGAAGGAGGACATGTTCTATCAGAACTAACCTTCCTAACATGATGTTTCCTTTATAGATTCCAGACCATAAATGGGAAGTGGGGAGGACAATCTAAAAATGCCTTTTGATTTTTTTTTTAAACTTTTGATTGTTCATTCACTGGTAAGAACTGGTAGCATATTCCATCTTTGAGTCAAACAGGTACCATATAAATGAGACCCTTGTATCCCATGCCCGAGATTTCACTCCTGGGTGTGGCTTCCACAACACCAACAAAACACATGATATCTGGGTGTCGGAGCGATAGCACAGCAGTAGGGCATTTGCCTTGCAACCAGCCGACCCAGATTCGATCCCCGGTGTCCCATATGGTCCCCCCATCCTGTCAGGTATGACTTCTGAGTGTAGAGCCAGGAGTAACTCAAGTACCTCTGGGTGTGATCCAAAAACAACAACAACAACAACAACAATAACAACCACCTGTTGTGTATTTTTTGTAATATTGTTTTTGCCTGTCGTACCACCTGGATCTTCCAGGTGGGGGCGATTAAAGAAATAAATAAATAGCTTGTTGGGGAGGCATAAGAGGCTTTTTGCTAGAGTTGGTGGAGGGTTGATTGAGCTGTCGTCAGACTGTCAAAAAAAACTTTCTTGGCCAAACCTTTGGTCCCCTAACATCTTTGTCTGAAGTGAATTGTGGCAGATTTGTTGCCAGGGTCTCCTCCAGGAGGAGGACAAAAGAATGAGGTTTAATCTTTCTCTTTGGGAGTTACTTTTGGACTCGCAGACCACCAGCAAGGGGTTCGACCTCCCCCCACAACCACCCACATGACATCCTAGAAATGCTCAGATATATATATATATATATATGGGGCCAGAGTGATAGCACATTGGTAGGGTGTTTGCCTTGCATGCTGCCAACCTAGGAAGAATTGAGTTTGATTCCCATCATCACATACGGTTCCTCAAGCCTATCAGGAGTGATTTCTGAGTGCAGAGCTAGGAGTAACCCAAGTGCTGCCAGGTGTAGCCCAAAACAAAAACAAAAACAAAACAAAAAGATATACAATCCAAAATCAATGTTTAGCTGTTTGTTGCCTGTGAAGGTTCCTGGGTGGCTAATGCTAAGTGGGCCTCAAGAAGGAAATCTACTGCTTTTCTTTATCCATCTCTGTCACCTGGGGAAGCATCTGGAAGAATTAGAACTGATGCAAGTCTGCTATGAACCCTGCACAGCATGGACAATCATGTTTCACCAGTCCCATAAGGCAAACATCATGCCTGGTCACTTGTTCTGCACCATAGGGGCTTGAGAGACAGTACAATGGTTGGGGAACTTGCTTGGCACATGACTGATCTGGGTTTGATTCCTAAAACCCTGTTTGGTCCTCTTAGCACTGGCAGGAGTAATCTGAGTACAGAGCCAGGAGTAAGCCTTGTACACAGGCCCCAACCTCCCTGAATCCCTTCACCATAATTTAAATAAACCAAAAAAAAATGTCTATACAATTTAATTTTCTAGTTTCTATAGACTTGGCATATCTGAGTTGACATATGCTTTTGAATGACTACTAGCAATAAACCACATCTCCTACTCATATTCTAATCTAGAAGAACATCCCATGCTCACTCTACAGTCTCCCAGGCTCTCATAATTTGCACAGCGTTGGTGGTCTACAACTCTTTTTTTTTGGGGGGGGGTCACACCTGGCAGCACTCAGGGGTTACTCCTGGCTCTGCACTCAGAAGTCGCTCCTGACAGGCTCGGGGGATCATACGGGATGCCGAGATTAGAACGGAGGTCCATCCTGTGTTGGCTGTGTGCAAGGCAAATGCCTTAACACTGTGCTATTGTTCCGGCCCTGGTCTACAACTCTTTAATTACAAGGGGCTTTACACAAAGCTGCTAAGTCGTTTAGGCCTGGCCAGTTAGAAACACTCCCTTGGGGCCCGGGAGATAGCATGGAGGTAAGGCGTTTGCCTTTCATGCAAAAGGTCATCGGTTCGAATCCCGGTGCCCTATATGGTCCCCCATGCCTGCCAGGAGCAATTTCTGAGCATGGAGCCAGGAATAACCCCTGAGCACTGCCAGGTGTGACCCAAAAACAAACAAACAAAAAAAAAAAGAAACACTCCCTTGACTCTTTCTGCCCTGCTCCGTGGCCTTCTTTGCACACCCAACAATAGTCCTGCTGTTGTTTCTTTGGTGTTCTGGCCTCTGATCCACGGGGGTAAGCACTGACATTCTTCTAACAAGTGGCATAAGACGCATTTTTGAGTTTCATCAACTGAAGTTCAAAAAAACAAAATAGATGCCCAAGTCACATAGGTAATAGAGCTCAGACTAAGCTCATGTCAACTGATGGCCAGTGGTAGCTCTTTCACTCTTTATCCTAAGTTACATATCCCTACAACAGGAAATACTGCTGATCTATCACTTGAAGCAACTATCAGTTAAAAACACATCTGGGGCAGGAGTGATAGCACTGTGGAAAGAAAGCTTGCATTACATGCAGCTGACCTGGATTCAATCCCTGGCACCCTAAATGGTCCGTCAAGACCACCAGGAGTGATTCCTGAGCACGGAGACAGGAGAGCAAGCCCTGCACATTTCCAGTGTGCCCCTTCCCTCTCCTCCCAAAGAAATACATCTTGGGGATGGGAGAGCTGAAGAGATAGTATGAAGGGATATGAACTTTACTTGCATGTAGTTCTAGGTTACATCACTGGCATCCTACAGTCCCCTAAATCTCACCAGAAGTGATCCCTGAATGCAAGCCAGGAGTAAGTCATGAGTACCAAAAAACAACTCCTCAAATAAAAAAAGCAAATGCCAGTTCCCCAGAAACATCTGGCCAGCTGATCTAAAATGAACAGGGATTAGAGAAATAGAACAGTGGATAGGATGCATGCCTTGCATGTAGCCAACCTGGGATCGATCCCTGGCATCTCATTTAGTCTCCCTAGTAGCATCAAGAGTTATCCCTGAGTGTAGAATTAGGAATAACCCTCAAGCATTGTTTGGTGTGTATGGTCCCAAATCAAAACACCAAAAAGAACAAAGGTAGAGTTTCAATGAAAAGCTTAGTATATGTTCTTTTTCAAAGCAACCAACCCCTGATAGACTCTGGCTTGATTCCTGGCATCCCTTTGGTTCCTGCCAGGGGTGATTTCTGAGGTCAGAGCCAGGAGTAACCCCGAGTACCACCAGGTGTGGCCCCAAAACCAAAACCAAAAAAAAATATGAAGATGAAGTTCAAGATTTAGTGAGGATAGATATGGAGTGATAGTTTATCTGGTAAGGCGTTTGTCTTGCACATACCCAATTCAGGTTCAAACTGCCCCCCCTCCCCGCCCCCAATATAGTTTGACGAGCCCCACTAGGAGTGATCCCTTAGCACAGAGCCAGTAGTTAGTCCTGAGAAGAGCTGGGTGTGGGGGCCGGGCGGTGGCGCTGGAGGTAAGGTGCCTGTCTTGCCTGCGCTAACCTAGGACGGACCGCGGTTCGATCCCCCGGTTCCCCATATGGTCCCCCGTGCCTGCCAGGAGTGACTTCTGAGCAAATAGCCAGGAGTAACCCCTGAGTGTCACCGGGTGTGGCCCCCCCAAAAAAAACAAAAAAAAAAACAAAAAAAAAAGAAGAAGAGCTGGGTGTGAATCTCAAACAAAACAAAACATTTAGTGGGAAAGGACTTAGACATATTCTTATGAGACAAACATTTTATAGATACTTTATAAAAGGCATTTCTTTAGATACCAAAATCAAAAAGCTAGGAATAGAACCTACATGGGAAGAAAGGAAAGTCTATATTGTTAAAAACAGTGAGCATCTGTCCAGAACTAAGTTTGTTGTTTATTTTTTTTTCTGATAGCAACAGTATTTCTAGACGCTGCCTGGCCAGATATCTATTTGGTTTCCTTTTCAAGGGTCTAGAGCTTTAAGCATCTGGTTTGGGTGTTATCAAAGTGGTCAAATGACAAATGATCAAAATTGGAGAACTTTCAGAGATGGTCAAACCAGGACTCCAACTGGAAATGGGGTAATAACTTTTTAAAACACTGTGAAGGGCCGGAGCGATAAGGTGTTTGCCTTGCGTATAGACAACACAGGACAGAGCCTGGTTTAAATCCTGGCATTCCATATGGTCACCTGGGCCTGCCAGGAGTGACCTGAGTGCAGAATCCAGAAGCAACCCCTGAGCTCTGCAGGGTGTGACCCCCAAACCAAAAACAAACAAACAAACAGAAAAGTAAAACATTCTGTGAGATTTTTTTTTTAAAAGAACAGGACACTTTTCCAATTTTTTCGATAGCAGTCATTCCTATTTCTATACTGAGTCTGGGCCACAAACTTTCTTGCTATCTCTTCATAGCTGCCCCAGCAAGACTGGATTTCAATCTCATCTTACATGATACACGCCCCCCCCCCCCAACAAATGTTTGGGGTGTATTTGTTACCAAGAGACATAACCAACATTACTCGATACTAAATTTAAATTAGTTGATGAGAATAAAAAGGAAAAAGTTTAACTAGAAAAACTGTTTAGCATTTGAAATATTATTTCATTGCATGATTCAACAAATGCCTTTCTAGGTATTTAAAACACACCTGCAGAAGGAATGCTAGTTGGGCTTTTAAGTATTTGGCCAAGACCTCCAACTCTGCTTCTAAAGCATTTCTTTGTTATCTGGATGCAAAGTCTGTCCTGAGGCTCAGATGAGACCTGCTTCTATTCTTTGTTACTACTATCACCTTTGATATCCTTGTCTTGATCTTTGCTCTCCCAAAACCCATCTCCTTTTTCCTCTGGGGTGGGAGAGGTTTTATCATTTATTCCTCTCCCAAGTGACTCCTTGTTATAGAAAAATGCTCAATATGTCAGGGAGATAGCTCAAAGAACAGGATGTTTGAGGCTCTGAGTTTGATCCCTTGCATATTGGATTACCCTGGCAATCCCTTGCCACTAAGTCCAAGTGGCGTGCCATTGTCTCACTGAGCCTGAGCTATTTGGTCTGGTTATGTGAGTATTTGGGGATGAACCCTAGACAACCTGTATTGGATTGAGCCTCCCATTTGCATATTTCTCCCCCAAAGGAGAAATATGTGTATCTTTTTTCTCAGATCCTTAAAACAAGTTTTCCTAGAAACTCTGTTTCCACCTACACTCCCTTTTTTACTATAATAAAAAAAAAATCTGCGGAGCCAGAGAGATAGAATGGAGGTAGGGCATATACTTTACATGCAGAAGGACAGTGGTTCGAATCTCCGCATCCCATATGGTCTCCCGAGCTTGCCAGGAGTGATTTCTGAGCATAAACCAGGAGTAACCCCTGAGTGCTGCAAGGTGTGACCCCAAAACAAACAAAAATCTGTGTGTTGTGCCTCACTTTCTTCTAATGGCAGTCATTTCAATGCACTGCCATCTTGCTTTTGTCTTGCCACTCCTCTCAAACTTTTCCTTGTCCTAAAATTGCTGAAGATTTTTCCCAAGGTCCAAAAAACTTCTGTTTTTCCTTTAGCACCTGGTGTCTTGATGTGCACTAGTACACTCTTTTGGAGACTCCTTTGTACTTCAATTCTAGAACAATGGGTTCACTTGCTAATTCTCTGAACATTTCAGGTCAGTATCATTTGCCAGTTGCCCAAATCCTATCTTATTCATTGCCATTAAATCAAAACAGATGTCTGACTTTCATGGTGCGTTGAAACTGATATATAGTGAGATTTAAGAACTAGTCTTTCCAGTGTTCTTTGAAAAATCAGAAAATAAAAAATGTTCATATTCATACTTAACAATGGGCAGAACTGTACATTATCTATAGGTATTACATGTTGTAAGTGATATGGAGAGACAGTAAAGTAAGAGTGATAAGTAGTATTGCTGTGTACCTATGTTACAAAGTAAATTAGGAAAAAATCTTCCTGGTAAGTGGTTTTTGAATAAAATCATATAGGAAGTAAGGGATGAGGCCATGTGGTTTTGGGAAAGGAATAGTCAAGGTAAAGGAAGATTAAATGCAAATATAAAAACAAAGGCACTTCAGGAAAATTTGGTTGGCTGGTTTGGGCAACTGCAGTTGGATAAAAATTAGATCAAAGAGCTAGAAGAGTACAAATGTTATATTATATACATCAGTGATTCCAGTTGGAGTCACCTGTATTTGCACTGCAACTGGAATTTTTTTTAGTCTGTTAAATCCAAAGAATATTTTTCAGCACTAATCTAGCTTCATCATTTGACACTACTCAAAATCTACTTTTTTAGTACTCCTTCCCGTTTCTTTCCATTCTCATTTGAGGAGTCCTATTCTTTTGCTGACCTGTAAAATATTTCTTCAATGATAACCTTACCAGTCATTTTCTTTCTCTTTATATAGTTTACACTCAAGGTCATCCTATCCTGTGGTTCCTGATTAGTTATTTACTGTTTAATGAATTACTCTAAAACTTATAAGCCAGTTAAACCAGCAACAAAACAATCACCTTATATAGCTCCTTTACATTTTTTTTTGGTGGGGTAAAGGGTGCACCCAGTGGTGCTCAGGACTACTCCCAGCTCAGTACCTGCTCCTGGCAGTACTCAGGAGACCCATGTAGTACTAGGGATTAAACCTGGCTTCCTGCATGCAAAGCATGCACTTAAGTCCTTTGAATGCTCTCTCTAGCTCCATCTTGTAGTTTTAAGAGTTACGAATTCAGGAGCAGCTTTATATGGTAGTTCTAACTCTGGTTCTCTCTTCAGTCAACTGGAATCTTTACTAAGTCTGGAAGATAAGCTTCTAAGAGTTGCTCTCACAGTTGATAGGAGACCTGAAATCTCTATCATGTAAATTTCACTGTTCTACCTGAGTGTATATAAGACTACAGTCATCTTTCTCCAGAGTAAATGATCCTAAAGGAAATAAAGCAGAGTGTAATGTTTTATAACTATGCTATTAGTTGCAATCTATGATTTCTGTAAACATTTGACTAGTTACATAGGTCAGTTATTCGATGTAGGAGAGTACTATATAGGAGTATAAAAAAATGGGAGGTAAAAAAAATCACTGGAAACATCTAAAAGACTGATTTCCAAATTGGTTCTTTAGGTCAGATATGTCACAGAGCTTAAGATGCATATAGTAAGCTGCTTATTGAATGGCTACCATTTATTAGTAATAGTAACATAACAACTTTATAGCATCAATTAAAAATACTTATTTGTTCTGGACATAACCGGGTCTTGAAAGGAGGTAAAGTATACACGATACCCTTTCAATAACAGTACTGCTAACTACAGTATCTAAAATGGGTATGAATGAGAGACAGAGAGACACACACACAGAGAAGAAAAGTGTCTGCCATAGAGGGAATGTTGAGGGTGGGGTGCGAGGGAAACTAGGGACAGTGGTGGTGGGAAGGTACATTGGTGAAGGGATGGGTGCTGGAACACTGTATGACTGAAACTCAACCATCAACAACTTTTTAACTGGGTATCTCCCAGTGATTCAATTAAAAAATATTTGTGAAAACATAAAATTTGCTATATAAGCATGTTCATCACAATGCTCTCTTTGGGAACTGTGTGATGGTGTTAGAGGTGTTTAATTCCTTCCTGGCTCTGAGAACCATGAAGTAAACTTAAAGAAAATGTTATAATTGTCATTCACTGAGTACCCACCCACCTTGTGCTAGGTATGAAGCCAGGTGCTTTACAATCCTATCTCCTAACAACTCTGTGAACAAAAGTCATTCTTCCTATTTGAAAAGGGGAGGAAATAGAGGTTTTGAGATTAGCTTGCCTAACTGTACTGATTACACAATCAGCATGACAGAGCAGAGGTCAAAATTTAGGCCATTTGCAAGTAATATATATATAACAAATATTATTCATGTAGAGGAACCCCCTCTACATGATTTCTTTAAGCAATATGAGTTCTAGACCTCACAGTACAGGGCAATCCCACTGACTCCTAACCACTAGGGTACAAGTAGGACTTTAAGAGAACTTTAAAGCATCATAAAATCAATAATTTTTTTCTTTTTGGTTTTGGGGCCATACTAGCAGTGCTCAAGGGACCATATGTGATGCTGGGGATGAAAAACACATCAGTACTGTACAAAGCAAGTGTCTAATCAGCTGTACTATCTCTCCAGTCCATGTCCCAATGAAAAAATTATGTAGAATTTTACATAAGGACAGAGGTGGGGTACTGTAGCAATAGTGGTAAAGATATAATAATTTTGTTCATGAAATCATAAAAGCTATTATAATCACATTACTTTATTTCTTTAAAAATAACTCAAAAAGAAAAATAAACCTCAACCATTAAAGCAAAAAATTTATTAAATGGTACCAGAGAGATAACAACAATAACTAATAAATTGGGACAGTTAAGTGCTATTTTATTATAGTCTTACAACCACCAAAATGTGTTGGTCATAACACTTTAAATTAGCCTAAATATAGCAGCCTATTAATTTTCTTTACCAAATTCTTCTATCTAACCACCTATATAACTTAACCAAGGCAAGAAGATAAAATCTGCGAAGAAATACTCCTAAAATTCCCTCGAAGACACCATGTCTCTAATATTGCACCAGGGGGAACAGCAAAAAGTATGGTGAAATAAGCTAAATCTTGGAAATCTTCTACTTCATGTAAATTTTTCTTTTACTATCCCTGGACTGTTCTTTTTTTAAAAAATTCTGAGCAAATCCTAGTCTTCATAAATGTTTTAATGCATATTACACATCCTCTTGGCTCATTATAAATGTACAATAAAATAGGGAGGAAGGAAGGGAAGAGAGAGAAGAGAGAGAGAGAAAGGAGAGAGTGAGCTTTAATTAGTTGAGTGTATGCTTTGCATGTGTGAGGCCTGGGTTCGATCCATGAGCACTTCTGGGAATGACCGCAGTACAAAGGGCTGGAGTAGTCTCTTGAGTACTAGTGGGTGAGCTCCCAAAATAAAACACACAAACAAACAAACAACAAAAAAATCAAGGAAGAACACTGTTGCCCAGATTCTGACCCTTGCATAGGCAGTTAACTTTGTGAGCAGTAATGATAATGATGAATGCTGCTGCTAATGAAGGAGCAGGAAGAAAACAATAAGCAAAGAAAAACAAATAGCCAAAGTCATAGTTCAAAAGACAATGTAAGAAGTTGTCAAACAAGGAAAAATAAAAAGGAAATGGCAGACACAGACCTCAAATAAGCTTAGTTTTCAATCAATTCAACTTCCTATTTTCTCCTCTCCTTGCAGAATTATAACATTATTACAGATGAAAATTTTACTACAGCTTATGAATTTATTATTAAGCTTTCTTGATTCCTGACCTAATGCTATAACTGCACATTTTTTAGATAAAATTATGAAAAAGCAATGTCTTAGAGCATTTCTTTCCTATGTTTTGGATAGCATTCATAAAAAAATTAGAGCATCAGGAACAAAGCACACAGTAGTATTTTGCAATACTCTGGGGTGCAGTGTGAAGCAATGAGAATTCCAAACATTTTAGTTAGGATTTGGAACAAGAGGAAAATAGTTTAATCAACACAATCTAAGAGTAAGTTTCATGTGCTTCTATGTGTAGGTGGAAAAAAATGAACACTTATTTCATATTTGCTCCAGAGTAGGAAAAGAAATAGTTGCATATTCAGATACTTTCTAGCTTATATACTCCCTTGAACATGTACCTCACTTTTCTCTATGTCTCTTTGTTTGTTATCCTACCCCCATACTCTCCCCATCCAAAACTGTCTGGAGAAGCCTGTGTTTTCTGGATACCTTTTCTTGCTTCACCAAAAACAAAACAAAAACCAAAACCAAAAAACCTTAAACAAACAAAAAGACATTTTTGTTTTGTTTTGTTTTATTTTTGGGCCACACCTGGTGATGCTCAGGTGTTATTCCTGGTTTTGCACTCAGAAATCACTCCTAGAGTGGGGGACCATATGGGATGCCGGGGGATCGGACCACAGTTCGTCCTAGGCTAGAATGTGCAAGGCAGATGCCTTATGGCTAGTGCTATTGCTCTGGCTCATGACATCTTTAAAACAACAACAACAACAACAACAAAACAGAACTTTATTGATTGATTGGTTTTGATGCCACACTAGGTGACACTCAGGGGTTATTCCTTACTCTGCACTCAGAAATCACCCCAGGTAGGCTGGGGGACCATATGGGATGCCAGTAATGGAACAGGGTCCCTCCTGGGTTGGCCACATGCAAGGCAAATGCCCTATTGCTGTGCTATCTTCATGGCCTCAAAAAGACATCTTGTGATTAGATTTTAGGGACTAACTGAGTTAGGACCTAGTAACTCCCCAAAGAGCCTATATATTTCAAAAGACAGAAGATAGAAAAACAATAGACAAAATTATTTTAAATGACAAAGGCAATTTTTTTTTGTTTGCTAGGTTTTGGGTCACACTGGGTAGTGTTCAGGGCTCACTCCTAGAAATGCTCAGGAAACTATATGGCACTGGAGATTAAAGTGGGGTTGGCCTCATGCAAGGCAAAGGCAAATGCCTTAACCTTTACACTTTCTCTGGCATATATATATCACTCAGAAATCACTCCTGACAGGTTCGCGGGACCATATGGATCAAACCTGAGTAGGCCACATGCAAGGCAAGTGCCCTACTGCCATGCAATTACTCAGGCCCATCAGAGACAAAACTTTTTTTTTGGGGGGTAATACCCAGTGGCACTCATGGGTTACTCCTGGCTCTGTGCTCAGAAATTGCTCCTGACAGGCTTGGGGGACCATATGGGATGACAGGATTTGAAATACAATCTGTTTTAGATTGGCTGCATGCAAGGTAAATGCCCTATAGCTATGCTATCTCTCTGGTCCCAAAGGCAAAATTTTTGTGTGATGATTGTAAGTAGTAATTTGCTTTCAAATGACTTGTTTTGAAGAAGGGTCACACCTGCTTGGGCTCATGAGGTGCTAGGGTGCTAAATTATAAACTCAGGGCCTAGTACATGCCAGACATATGTTCTCGTTTAGTCATATCTTCTGCCCCAGTAACTCTCTCTCTTTCACTCTCTCATACTTGTACATTCTCTGGGAACCTGGGTTGGTCATGTGCAAGGCATCTGCTGTACTATCGGACTGGCCTCTAATTTTCTTTTTATAAAATCCATTTGCTCATTTCCTTTTCTTT
>PVKC010003226.1:14479-39942 GCA_004027635.1 Crocidura indochinensis
TTTTTTTTTTTTTTGGTTTTTGGGCCACACCCGGTGACGCTCAGGGGTTACTCCTGGCTATTGCTCAGAAATCGCTCCTGGCAGGCACGGGGGACCATATGGGGAACCGGGGGATAGGTCCTAGGTTAGCGCAGGCACCTTACCTCCAGCGCCACCGCCTGGCCCCCTTAAGTTGCAATCTTAAGAGAGATCCTTCATCTTCTTTTTTTTTTTGGTTTTTGGGCCACACCCGGTGACGCTCAGGGGTTACTCCTGGCTATGCGCTCAGAAGTTGCTCCTGGCTTGGGGGACCATATGGGAAACCGGGGGATCAAACTGCAGTCCGTCCTAGACTAGCGCAGGCAAGGCAGGCACCTTACCTCCAGCACCACCGTCTGGCCCTTTCATCTTCTTAAGGCAATAAATTGATAGCAAGGTGACATATAAGCTTTGCAGACTTGCTGAATCATCAGGAGATGCTACAAACAACTGAGAGGCAGTCACCCTCCTTTAAACATCTGAGCACAGGGACCATGGTTTCTAAAAGTCAGGCAGCTAATCAATATCTAACCAGGACAAGGAGACATGGTACATTTATTCTCTATCACACAGAAATGGAAAGACTATTAAAAGACATGTATGTGATCTTACCATTAGAAAGAGGACAAAAAGACATCTAGCTAGTTCTGAAAAGTTCTGATAACAATCAGTTGCAAGTGAAGTCCTACCACTGCCAGAGAGTTGAATATTATAACAAGAAGGGCAAAAGCATGGAAATAGATATTTGGGGACTGTATGAGTTGATGTTAATTTATATTAACTAAACACTGACATTTGAAATAAACAAGCCATAAAGGGGCCAGAGCAATAATACAGTTAGTAGGGTGCTAGTCTTGCACACTGTTGACCTGGATTTGACCTCCAGTACCCCAGATGGTCCCCCAAACTCACCAGGAGTGATCACTTCATTGAGCTCAACTTCCTCCTTTATACAATGAAGCTAATTGGTATTCCTGCTTTTTGTAGGTAAGTTGCTATCTAAATTAGGCTGCCCTGGGATAGGAAGAATAACATGCCCAGAAAGCCAATGTAAACACTAGTTTTTAAGGGTTAAGAAAATTCCTCTAGGGATCGGAGAGAAAAGGCAGCAGTAGGACATTTGCCTTGTATGCAGCCAACACAGGATGGACCCCTGTTCAATTCCTGGCATCCTTATGGTTCCGAACCTGTTAGGAGCAATTTTCGAGTGCAGAGCCAGTAATAGCACCTGAGCGTTGCTGGGTGTGACCCAAAAACCAAAACCAAACAACAACAAAAAAGAAAATTCCTCTATATGTAAGTTCAATTTTTCTTTTTTTGAATTTTGGGCCACATCTGAAGGCTGTTGGGTTACTCCTGGCTCTGTGCTCAGAAATTATTCTCAGTGGTGCTCAGGGGCCCATATGGAAAGCCAGGGATCAAACCCTGATCAGCCACATGCAAGGCAAACAAATGCTCTACCCACTGTGCTATTGCTTTGGCCCCATAAGTCCAATTTTTCTAAATATAAGTTACTACACAGGTGGGAGAACTAGTATGGTGGCTAAGGTGTCTCCCTTGCATGGGGCTTGATGTGTGGCTCCCTATATGGTCCCCCAAAGCCTAATGGATGTGTACCCAAAATAAAAAAAAGAAGTTACAGCTGGAGAGATAGCACAGTGGTAAGGCGTTTGCCTTACATACAAGAAGGATAGTGGTTCTAATCCCAGCATTCCATATGGTCCCCCGAGCCTGCTGACGGCGATTTCTGAGCATAAAAAGCCAGGAGTAGCCCCCTGAGTGCTGCTGGGTGTGACCCAAAAACCAAAACCAAACCAAAACAACAAAAAAAAGAAGTTACAGTGCAGTCCTAGTTTAAAAACTAGAATATATGAGCCTCAAAAGCCAGAAAGGAAAAATAAGGACCGAAGAAGAGAATGCCGATAAGTGATATCCTTGTAGAAAGTCAAGACCAAAACCCAAAAGATGATACTAGTCAGGAAAAAAAAACCAACAGGGAAGTAGCTGTTATATCAAAGTATCTGAACTATTTAAGAAAAGGGCTGGGAGATGGCACAGGGTCAGGGAACAAGTCCTGAATACTCAGGACTCCTGTTCAGTCCCTGGCACCAGGTACTCCCCAGAGCATTGCTCTGGTTGTCTCTGGGACCACATTCTCAGGTCCAAGAAGTGAGCCATCTACTATTCATTACTCCAATCCCAAGTACCCACTTGGGAGTCCCAACACCCCAATCCACTGAAAAGGACATAAGCAGGCATAAAGTGATTAAGGCACGCCTGTAATAAACCAGTAAGAAGGCTATCAACAAGGATTATTGTATGCAATTTCATACTTCTCTCACCCCCCAATTTCTCCTTAGTCATGTCTCTATACTGTGTTTTCAATTTCTTAAAAGGACCCCCAAAAGGGAGGGTAGTACAGCAAAATACATTGTGGGAATAGAGTTAAACACACAGATGTTTTGCATAAGATGCATTTCCAGAGACATCTGCCTTTGTGCAAGCCTTGAAAAAGTAAAGTTGTTGTCAACAAGTTCTCCATAGAGAGCTTTGGAACCTGAAAGTGAGCTGTTAAAAAAACATTAATTAGAAGTCTTAGGGCTGAGAAACATTTCTTTTTAGATTAAGTTCCTCATTTATGAGCCACCTCTTTGCCCCAAAAGCTTTTCCATTAGCAATGTCTACTACTCACACAAGGAAGACTCAAACTCCCCATATGTTTTCACTCAAAAGAGTTCTTTGTCAGCCAGTCAGCCACTCACATCACTGCAGAGATAGCATATCTTTGTTGTCAAGAGAGAGTGGGCACAATCTATAGGCAAGCTGCCATGGCCTTCTCTCCTTGTTCTAATTCCAAATAAAAATGCTTAGTAAAATTCAGGTAAAAGCCAGGATAATTCATTTGCTTATTTGTTCCATCACCTTGCTGTGGTTAAACTTTTTGCTTAGTGAGATGAATTGGCCTATCCTGTTTGCTTTTTTCAATTAGGCGATACAGAGAGCACAAACATTCTCTACACACACACATTTACACAGTGTACAGTCCAACACTGCGTATGGAGTGATCTGAATATAATAAAGGGCATGGTACTAAAGACTCAAGCATAGTTCAAAGAAAAATAAAGAATTGAAGTCACTGTAAAAATCTTTTCTTTGGTGTTCACAAGGCAGGTGCATAAAAGCAATAAAAATCAAATGGAAAGGGTCCAGGAGATAGCATGGAGGTAAGGCGTTTGCCTTTCATGCAAAAGGTCATCGGTTCGAATCCCAGTGCCCCATATGGTCCCCTGTGCCTGCCAGGAGCAATTTCTGAGCATGGAGCCAGGAGTAACCCCTGAGCACTGCTGGGTGTGACCCAAAAACAAAACAAAACAAAACACAAAAAAAAAAAATCAAAGGGAAAGTTGCCTTACTTTTTGTTTGTAGCCTACTACCACTAGTGATTTTCAAGTTAGTTGCATAGTTGATTCTATGTTTTCTCTGGGGCAAGTGATGTGGCTCAGTGGTAGAGTATTTACCCTGTGCCTATGAGGTTTGGGATTCAATCCTGGCATGTGAAACACTCCTAGACAAAAAACAAAAAACAAAAAATGGTGTCTTGAACTTCCCTTTTCTGAGAAGTTGGGTGTGTTGTATGGGCTATAGTCCTGCGACTCTCTTTTGCGTGAGCTGATTACAAAAGATTTTAAGAACTTCTTGCTTAGAAACAGTAGAATTAAATAGATTAAAAAACTTTTTTTTTTTTTTTTTGCCACACCCAGGGCCTACTTCCAGCTCTGCACTCAGAAATCACTCTTGGCAGTTCTTGGAAGACCATTTGGGATACTGGGGACCAAACTATGGGTCTGCTATGTGCAAGGCAAATGCTTAGCCACAATAGTATCTCACGATCCCACACACACAAAAAAATCTGCTTACAGCTAACAATAGTGCTGATAACCTAGAGATTTATACAAATGTGTAAGTTAAAGCTACCTAAATTATCCAGGTAATTTTTCTGTGAATGAGCTGATGGAGGAAGAGCCTAGGTAAAAATAAGGGGTAAGAAGGGCCCATATCCAATATGCCTTGAAATTTGGATTTTTATCCTGATGATGACAGATTTGTATTTTCAGGATACAATACAAATACATGATAGAGACTGGATTGGAAGAAGTTGGAACTTAAAAAATGGAATAAGACATTACTTTAGTATTTTAGACCAAAGAGTGGGCTGAATTGATCTAATGACAATAAAGAGGAAATAATGGAAGCTTGGCTATTTGTCTAGTTTATTTTCTGGTATAGATGGAAAATTTGAATTTTTTTTGGTTTTTGGTCCACACCCGGTGACACTCAGGGGTTACTACTCCTGGCTATTCACTCAGAAGTCGCTCCTGGCAGGCACGGGGGACCATATGGGGAACTGGAGGATCAAACCGCAGTCCGTCCTAGGTTAGCGCAGGCACCTTATCTCTAGCACAGGCACCTTATCTCCAGCGCCACCGCCCGGCCCCCAAATTTGAAATTTTTAATTTTAAGAAAAATCTGAGATGGGAAAGCTTTGATATGTATATATTCTTTTTTCATTCCAAGTGTCTTTTTTTCCTTTTCACCTCTTCTCTTGTTCATCAAAATGAGTTAACAAATATCAATAATTTATATTCATAAGTTCAACAAAAAAAAAAACAATAACCCCTGGGGAAAGAAAAACTGGGTAGAGAAAAAGGAAAGAAAAACAGGGAAAGGAGAGAGAAAAAATATCACAAGGAGGACATATGGACAGACAACAGACTTATTAAAGTGTTCATCATTAGGAGCTAGAGAAATAATACAATGGTAAAGTGTTTTTCGATGACTTGGGTTCGATCCTTGAAACTCCACGAGGTCCGTTGAGTCTGCCAGAGTGATCTTCGAGTGTAGAACCAGGAGTAAGCTCTAAGCACCACTGGGTGTAGCCCCCAAACACACAAATATTAATCATCACTTATCAGGAACATTCCAAATCAAGCTGACAATGAGATATAATTTCACACTACTGAGAATGGCACATACAAAAAGACAGTCATGGTAGGAATGTGGTGAAATAAATAGAACCTTCATTCACTGTTGATGGGAATTTTGTCTGGCTCAGTTTCTATGGAAAACAGTATGAAGATTTCTCAGAAAATCAGAGAGAAACAAAACAAAGGAGCAGACCAGTATGAAATACTGAGTGAAATAAGTTAGAGGGAGAGAGATAGATACAGAATAGTCTCACTCATCTATGGGTTTTAAGAAAAATAAAAAACGCTTTTGCAATAATTTTCAGAGACAAAAGAAAGGAGGGCTGGAAAGTCCAGCTCATGACATGAAGCTCACCACAAAGAATGATGAGTGCAGTTAGAGAAATAACTACATTGAGAACTATCATAACAATGTGAACGAATGAGGCAAGTAGAAAGCCTGTCTAGAGTACAAGTGGGGGTGGGGTGGGGAGGAGGGAGATTTGGGACACTGGTGATGGGAATGTTGCACTGGTAAAGGGGGATGTTCTTTACATGACTGAAACCCAACTATAATCATAACTGTAATCAAGGTGTTTAAATAAAGATATCGGAAAAGATTATATACCCCTCTCCCCAATAAAAAAGGGAATGACAAAATATACCATGGCCCTTGGATTGTAGAACTGATTTTATCAAACAAGGGGGAAGAGGATGGATGCAGGGAATAGAAAAGGGAGACATTTGTGGAGGGTCTTGGGCACTCTAATGGTGGGGAGGAAAATAAAGTATCAGTATAAACCAAAAAAATTCATCAACAGTTTTGTAAACATGTCACCTAGATTATTTTTAGAATGATTTAAATAATAGCAGCAAACCCCAAATTCCAATGCTTTAAGATTCATGCAGAAGTTAAAAAAAATCGAGTTATATATACGGCAATCGACTGTTTTTTCCTCCACTATTTTCTCTGACGTTATACTTTGCAAATCTTTAGATTAGGAGATCAAATTTCCCATAACCTATCTTCTAATTGACAGTGCAGCATCCTGAATAAGTTAGAGAAGCTAACAATAAATTCTTCCTCAAGTCACTTTGTTATAACACATGTCTGTATCATTTCCTGCCAGGCACCAAACTTCCAGCATCAAGGAAGAACAGCTGGACAGAATGCTTTTACACAAAGGACTTCCCTCCTTCCTTATCCCCTGTTTAATGGATATGACAATATACTGATGATATAGTCAGGCACAAGGTAAATAAAAGATAATGTAGCTAAATTTTGAAACTACTGTTTAAACCAATTATTAGATAAAGCAAGTTTAGGGTTAGAGAGATAGTATAGGGGTTAAGGCACATGCCACACATGTGGTCAAATCCAGTTTGATCCCCACACCATATGGGGATCACCACCAGGAATAACATGAAAGAAAAAAAAGGATGGAAATTTAGTTGTTTTATTACTTAGTAATAAGTAAATTGAATTAGCAATCAAAAGTCAGCTACTTCAGCTTAAAGAAAGTAAAT
Source organism: Crocidura indochinensis (assembly GCA_004027635.1). Lineage (NCBI taxonomy): Eukaryota > Metazoa > Chordata > Mammalia > Eulipotyphla > Soricidae > Crocidura > Crocidura indochinensis. The sequence goes on from PVKC010003226.1 coordinate 20,989, forward strand.
CTGGGTGGTGAGGTGGGTGAAGGCTACTTGCAAGCTATGTCCAAGAGGTCCAGGGTTTACTCATGATATTTGCCCATCAGTCTGGGTGGTTTGATGCCAGAGGATAGAAAGCTTATGGAAGCTTTCTAAAAAGTAGTAATTACCAGGTTTATAGGGTTTGAATTATTATTCTAAAGTACATGAAAATTAGGCTTTACTTTTTATTTGCATTCTGAATAAAAGTTAGGTTGATCAAAAATTAGAAAAGGAAATCACTCCATAGGCATGAACCCCTAGCTTTTATTTTTTATTTTTTAATTATTTTTATTTACTTAAACATCTTGATTACAGATATGATTGCGGTTAGGTTTCAGTCATGTAAAGAACAACATTCCCACCACCATTGTCCCAAAGCTCCCTCCCACCCACCTCACCCCCACCTGTACTCTATAGACAGGCTGTCCAGGTCCCTCATTCATTCCCATGATTATGGTAGTTATCAGTGTAGTTATTTCCATAACTGCTCTCACCACTCTTTGTGGTGAGCTATATGAAGTGAGCTGGAGGTTCCAGCTCTCCTCTCGTTGTCTCTGAATATTGTTGCAAAGAAGACTTTTATTTTTCTTAAAACCCATAGATGAGTGAAATCATTCTGCGTCTTTCTCTCTCCCTCTGACTTATTTCACTCAGCATAATAGATTCCATGTACATCCATGTATAGGAAAATTTCATGACTTTATCTCTCCTGACGGCTGCATAATATTCCATTGTGTGTATGTACCATAGTTTCTTTAGCCATTCGTCTGTTGAAGAACCCCTAGCTTTTAAACCCCTTTAGCTTTTAAAACATTTTTCTAAACTGTTCAACTACATGTAAAAAATGAACTTAGACCTCTCTTTAACACTATGCACAAGTCAAATAAAAATGGGTTAAAGAGGGACCGGAGAGATAGCACAGCGGAGTTTGCCTTGCAAGCAGCTGATGCAGGACCGAAGGTGGTTGGTTCGAATCCAGCGTCCCATATGGTCCCCCGTGCCTGCCAGGAGCTATTTCTGAGCAGATAGCCAGGAGTAACCCCTGAACACTGCAAGGTGTGGCCCAAAAACCAAAAAAAAAAAAAATGGGTTAAAGACTTTAATATAAGATCTGAAAACATAAGGTACATAGAGAAAATGTAGGCAGAACTTTCCAGGACATCGAAGCTAAAGGCATCTTCAAGAATGAAACATCACTGACCAAGCAAGAGAGACAAACATATAGGACTACACTAAACTAAGAAACTTCTCCACCTCAAAAGAAACAGTGATCACAATTCAAAGACTGTCCATGGAATGGGAAATACTATTCATTCAGTATCCATCTGATAAGGGGTTATTATCAAATATATATAAGGCACTGGTAGAGTTCAACAAGAAAAAAAACATCTAACCCTATCCAAAAATGGTAAAAAGAGATGAACAGAAACTTCCTCAAAGAAGAAATACAGATGACCAAAATGCACATGAGAAAATGTTCTACACCATTAATCATCAGGGAGATGCAAATCAAAACAAGGAGATATTATCTCACACTACAGAGACTGGCACAAATCAAAAAGAAACAAGAACAACCAGTGCTGGTGCTGGGGATGTGGGGAGAAAGGAACTCTCATTCACTGCTGGTGGAATGAAGACTGGTTCAACCTTTTTGGAAAACAAAATGGATATTCCTTAAAAAATTAGAAATTGGGGCCAGCGAGGTGGCGCTAGAGGTAAGGTGTCTGCCTTGCAAGCGCTAGTCAAGGAAGGACCACGGTTCGATCCCCCCGGTGTCCCAAGCCAGGGGCAATTTCTGAGCGCTTACCCAGGAGTAACCCCTGAGCATCAAATGGGAGTGGCCCGAAAAACAGAAACAAAACACACAAAAAATTAGAAACTGAGCTTCCCTATGATCCAGAAATACCATTCCTAGGTATATACTCTGGGGCTCCCAAACACAATGTAGACAAGCCCTCTGCATGCCTATGTTCATTGCAGCACTATTTACAATAGCCAGAATCTGGAAACAATACTTAAGTGCCTGAGAAGAGATGAGTTGCTAAAGAAACTGTGGTACATCTACACAGTGTAATACTACATGGCTATAAGGAAAGATGAAGAATGAAATTTGCTTATACACAAATGAATATGGAGAATATTATGCTGAACAAAATGAGTCAGAGGGAGAGGAATAGACATAGAATGATCACACTCATGTGTGGGATATAAAATTATAATAGTATTAATATCTAAAGATAATAGAGATGAGTGCCAGGATGACCACTCCCTCCATGATAGAAAACTTGTACAAACAGTGGGAAAGTGCAAATAGGGTAGAGAAAGGACTACTATAACAATGATAGTTGGAAATGATTAATCTGGATGAGAACTGGGAGCTGAAAGGAGATAAAGGAATATGCATGATGCCCTTTTAGTAACAATATTGTAAACCACAGCATCTAAGAAATAAAAAGGAGAGAGAAAGGAAGAGACATTGATGGTGGGAAATCTGCACCTGCACTGAAGGATGGTTTATGTGTATGACTGAAACACAATCATGGACAACTTTGTAACTATATCTCATGGCGACTCAATTAAAGAATTTATTTATTATAAATTAAAAAAATTGAATTGGAGATATAGATCAGTGGTAGAGTGCCGACTTCCTGTGAGTGAGAGCAGTTCTTATTTCTGGCATTAAACAGATTTGAAGAGGTGACTTAGTGGGCTGAACACATACTTTCGCAGGAGGCCCAGGTTTGATTCCTGTAGTAAGCATTGGGAGTATCTTCTTAGTATTGAGTAGGGAATAGTCCCTAAGCAACACTGCATGTGACCCCACCAAAGAAAAAAAGCAAAACAAAAGAACACACTAATTCAGGGGTTACTCCTGGCTTTGCACTCAGAAATCACTCCTGGCAGGCCAGGGAACCATATGGGTGGGCTGTAGGAGATCAAACCCTGGTTGGTCCTGGGTCAGTCGCACATAAGGCAAACACCCTACTGCTATGCTATCACTTCAGCCTTAGATATTCCTTTAAATATAATTGTAACACTAGTAATGAAGAGTGGCTAAGGTCATTTTTCCATCTCTTTCTATATTAGCCAAGTCCATATCGTGCTATATTTAGCCAAAGTATGCATACCCCATTAAAGATAGGGGACTCAGTCTGAAGCTTAGGATCATATTATTGAGGCATTACCTCAACTGAGAAAGACACGAACAACAAAACAGTATAAAATGTACTCACTAGAATCCAATAGAACCATCAAGGTTCCTTTTTATTTCATTTTGAATAGTTCCTTAAGATTTCCAGTAAACAGAGAGCAACCTCTTCCATACACAACCTTGGCACAGTCACACTAAAGCAAAGCAGTATCTTTTAAGTAACCCACTTGCTAGGACTGCCTGTCTTGCTTTTACCAGAGACAAAGAGCTACCCAGGTCAACAGGGTAAAATATTCAGCAGTTTGGTCTCCTGGAAACGGGAATAAACAAGGTTTTCAACAAGGGAATCACTACCACTAAATAAAAACACTAAGGTCTGACCAGGGAGAGTCCTCCTCAGTCTACTGCTGACAGTTTCCTCACAATCAGCAAAGATAAGACCAATTACATATTAATTAAAAAAAAAAAAATTCTAGAAAATAGTTACCATGTTCTCCCTTGAATACCTATCTTGCTTACTTGTCTCTATGCCTTGCCTTTTCCACTCTGGAGAAGTCATGAGCTCTCTTGAACAAGTATTTCCTCTTTCTTTCCCTTTCTAATTAAGTTTTATTCAATAAAAACTAGCTTGTTTCATACACACATATGTTGTGTAGTATAGATTTTATAATAAAGATTATGCTGAACTAAGAAAGGAATTTGATCATTCAGATTATAGGGAAACAGTTTTAAAGAATCACTTTTCCTCAAGGACCTCTAAATCTAGAATAAAAAAAAATCTTAGATACTCTCAAAAGAAATCTAAGAAAACCTTAATAACAATCAGATATTTTTGATATCTCCTAATCTGGGAGTAGGAAATTAAATATATCCCAAGAGTGCAGAAAATATATTTATGAAACTTCAGTATATTAGTGGATATCTCTTTATCTTCATTCAGAGGGAAGTGCAAGTAATTATGAAGATTTCCACTACATGATAGGTATTTTCTTAAAAGTTTTTCAAGTATACTCCTAAAAATATACCCCAGGAACACAAACACACAATACAAAAATGCCCTCTGCATGCCTATGTTCATTGCAGTGCTATTTACAATAGTCAGAATCTAGAAACCCAGATGCCCAACAACAAATGAGTGGCTAAAGAAACTATGATATTTACACATGGAATACTACATAGCTGTTAGGAAAAGTAAAGTCATTACATCTGCCTATACATGGATGGACAAGGAGACCATCATCACACTGAGTGAAATGAGTCAGAGAGAGAGTAAGAGTGAGAGAGAGAGATACATAAAGCATAGACTCACTCATCTGTGGGGTTTAAGAAAAATAAAAGACAATATGGTAAAACCCATACCATACCCAGAGACAATAGACATGAGGGCTAGAAGGACCAGCCCATGATGTGAAGCTTACTACAAAGAGTAGTGAGCGCAATTAGAGAAATAACTGCACTAACATACCATGACCAGGAAAGAGAGAAATAGAATGCCTGTCCCAAAGATATGCAAGGCATGGGGTAGGAAGGAAATGAGAAACACTGATGGCGGGAAAGTTACCCTGGTGAAAGAAGGGCAGTGTACAGATGATTGCAACCCAACTATGAACCTATTGTGTAACCATGGTGCTTAAATAAAAAAAAATATTATATATGGCGGAGCAATAGCATAGAGGTAGGGCATTTGCCTTGCATGCAGCCGACCTGGGTTCAATTCCCAGCATCCCATATAGTTCTGTGAGCCTGCCAGGGGCGATTTCTGAATGCAGAGCCAGGTGTAATCCCTGAGTGCTGCTGGGTGTGGCCCCAAAACAAACAAACAAAAAACTTTTTTCAAGTGTTACAGAAGAAGGGGCTGGAGTGATAGAACTTCAGACCCATGTTAGATCCCTCACATCCCACATGGTCTCCCGAGCCTGCCAGAAGCGATTTCTGAGAGCAGACCCAGGAGTAAGTGTGGCCCAAAAATCAAACCAACCAACCAAAACAAACAGAAGAGGCTTACAGAATCTGACTCCCCTTGCCCCAGGTAAACAATTGGAAGGCAATATCTTGAATGCTTTTTCTCTTCATAGTACACTTTAACATTCCTCAATGACATTTTTTTTCAATGACATATTTAAACAGCTACCAAGGAGAAAATAAACATACAGTTTGGGCATACTTATTTTTTAAAGTAAAAATTTGTTTCTCTGCATTAAAATCCAATTTAATGGGAGGAAAACCTTACTATCTAAATATTCTTAAATGACACTGAAAAACAAATAATATCCTGGAAGAAAAAAAAACTGTTCTAAAATAACTTAAAAATAAAGCATTTAATTTCCTTCCTTTATTTCAGGGTTATATTGCAGTGCATTGGGTATAAGAAGGAACTACTCTCATTCAGTGCTTGGGAGGACCATGCAGCGCCTTGGAACAAACCCAAAGCAGGGGGTACTGCATGCTTTGCAAAACATGTACTTGAGCCCTTTCAGTCATCTCCTTGGCCCCCCTAGGTTGTTTTCTTTGGGAAAAAGTCTATCTATTTATTATTTCTTAAAGCTTCTTTTCAAAGTAAGTATTTTAATCTAGGCACTGTGATTTACAAAGGTGTTCATAATAGTTCCAGGCATATGACGTTCCAAAACCAATCCTACCACCAGAGTTAACTTCCCTCCACCAAATGTCCTCAAATTCCTTCCCACCCACAGCCTGTCTCTTTAACAGGAACATTTTAAAGTTTGATTCCTGAGCTGGTGACTAGTTCTTACAGTATTATGTATGTATGTATGTATGTATGTACATGAAAAAAAATAACACTTCTACAACACCAAAGTGTCCAATGATCCTGATCTTTTGCCTATAAACTTCCTGCTCCCTTCTACTTTTCTCCATTTCTCTTCCTCCCTGGTGTTTATTTCTATAATCTAGGGCCAACAGTTTGCTCAACTTTGATACTTTACAGTTCCCTTGTCATCTTGTTTTATACACCACAGATAAGTGAGATCAACCAGTATTTGTCCTTCTTCTGACATACTTCTTTTAGAATGAGCGCCTCCCTCCAGATCCATCTGAGCAGCTTCAGTAAATTACATGATTTCATCAGTCCTTGCAGTTCGATAGCATTCCACTGTGTACATATACCATAGCTTCATTATCCATTAATTTGGTTAATGGACCCTTTGGACCTTTTGGTTTATTACATATCTTAATCATTTGTACTAAGTGTTGTAATAAACAATGGTGTGCATTTATCCTTAATGAATGAATGATATTTTTGTAGCTTGGGAGTAGATTCCAAAAAGTAGAATGGCTACTTCATTCAAAACAAGTGTCTCAAAACATCAAATGGATTTAACAAAATATGTGAGACATGTTTGTTATGAACAGCAATCCGTCCTAGATTAGCGCGTGCAAGGCAAACATGCCTTACTGCTGTACCACCGCTCCAGCCCTGTATAGTCAACTCTTTTTGACAAAGAAGTTAGATATACGAAGTTGAGTAAAGATAATCTCTTCAACAAATGGTGATGGGAAAACTGAATAATCGCACACACAGAAATAGAGCTGCATCTCTATTTCATACTTATATTACATAAAAGTCAAGTCAAAGTGAGTCAATTCTGGTCTTGAGATTAGACTAAAATCCATAAAATATGCAGAGGAAAATATAGGCAAAACATTCCAAGACTTGGACTCAAAGGTCTTTTAAAAAATTATTCCATTGGCAAAGACAACAAAAACAAATAGGATTCTGTCAAATTAGAAAATTTCTTGGCCAATGCAATAGTACAGCAAGGAAGTGCTTACCTTGCACATGGCTGACCCAGGTTCAATCCCTGGCATCCTATATGATTCCCCAAGCCTGCCAAGAGTAATTTCTGAGAGCAAAGCTAAGGAGTAATGTTCAAATACTGCTGGCTGTGGGTTCTAACCACAGAAACAAACAAACAAATCCTCCATAGTAAAAGAAACACAGGCTGAAACTAAAAAGCATTCTACTGAACAAGAGAAATTATCTGCACTTAGTACACTAAAATATTAATATACAAGGGGCTAAACAGATAGTACAGTGGATAGGGCACTTGCCTTTCATTCAGCCAACTCAGGTTTGATCTCCCAGCAACCATATAGCCCACCAGGAGTGATTCCTGAGTGCAGAATCACAAGTAACCCCTGAGCATCGCTGGGTATGGCCCAAAAACAAGCAAAGAGGTTAATATGCAAGACATATAAAGCACTCACAGAGATCAACAACTAAAAAATTTCAAAAATCCTATCCAAAAATGGGGAGAGAAAATGAATACTTATCTGAAGAAGACAGACTGATGTCCAGTAGGTATATGAAAGAGTGTTCTTATCACTTATTATTAGGAAAATCCTTATCAAGATGACAATGAGATATCATCTCAGAGAGTCAGAATGGCACATTTCCAAAGATCAGAGGTGACTTGTGTTAGCAGAACACAAGTTGATAAAAAAAATGGAACTTTTAGCCACAGCTGGTGGGACTGCTGTCTGGCTAAACCCCTATGTAAAACAGAGATTTCTAACAAAGTAAGAATGCAGCTCACATGGGAACTAAGTAGGCCATATAATTCCAAGAGAGATAAGCTATGAGTTTCTGCAAAATTTTAATTAAGCAAAACCCAGAAATTTCTGGGTTTGAACAAATAGGCAACAATTAAGGCCTAAATAAATGTGATATTGTAAGAAAGCAAAAAAGTGGGTTGCTCATGCTAATGCTTCTGTAAATTCTTGTTTTTTTTTTGGGGGGGGGGGGGGGGTTTGGGTCACACCCGGCAGTGCTCAGGGGTTATTCCTGGCTCCATGCTCAGAAATTGCTCCTGGCAGGCACAGGGGACCATATGGGATGCCGGGATTCGAACTGATGACCTTCTGCATGAAAGACAAACGCCTTACCCCCATGCTATCTCTCTAGCCCCTTCTGCAAATTCTTAACAAGACATAGTATGTTACAGAATTTGATCTAAATGGAAAGGAATGATTTAACAGGCTGAAGGTTTTTTAATGCACAGTTTATAAAAAAAAAAAGTAAATGGCAGAGGGAGTCAGAGAGGTAGGGCCCTTGCCTCATACATGGCCAACCCAGGTTTGATCAATAGTCTGCTAGGAGTGTTCACTGAGTGCAGAACCAGTAATAAGACCTAAACAAAGTTGGATGTAGCCCACAAATGAACAAACAAAAACATTAAACAGCAAACTCATTCCATTAGTTATCTATACCTAGGGTTGTGGATCCCCTTTTCCATACCTCCCAACAAGTTTTACATAATGAATTTACTAAGAACCTGGGTTAAATGCAGTTAAAAATTCTAATTCCTTTTATTTTGTTCTTCAAAATAGTAATTTTACATAATTTGTGCCTTCCTAGGTATAATTCTAAACAAAACACCAGCAACATATTTTATCCTAATACTAAATAATTCTTATTTGAATGGGGAAAAGAAGAGAGGATAGAGGAAAAAGAAATGAATGATAAAAAGAGAAAAAAATCAAAGACAAATCTTGAGTGCTGAAAAATAGATAAATTGCAGTGTCACTCTTTTTTTTTAAATCTTTTTCATCTTAGTTTCTAAGCCAAATGCCTAAAACATTCTATTTCAGGCTCTAAATTTAAGAGGACTTAGGGGGAGGTAATGTTAGATTCTTTTGAGAATTTGGACTTTTCCTCCACAAAAATAGATGCACTAATCATAGTGAGACTACTTTTGCACATGATTTCATTGTATTCATGAATATACCTTTCTAAAACTGTATTAAAGGAACCTGGTAATAATCAAAGAAACTAGGGCAGCTGGGAATGAATAGTCTCCCACTAATATCCTTTCATATCCTCAGCATATAACAACTCAGATTTATGAGACAAATAATGAATGATTAGTACTTGGAAATAGGAGGAAACACATGAATAGATATAGTTTGCAATATCTAATTACTTTGGATTCAGCCATTTTGAAAAAGTATAAAAATCCTATGAAAAGATTGACCTGTCCCATCATGTTGCCTCTTTTTTCACCATTCCCCACCGCCCGCCCCCTTCTTTGCTTCTGGGCTTTCCCAGCAGTGCTGGTGACCACTGTGGTGCTTGGAAGACTGTTTCGCTGGGATCTCTGGGATGTCATGGGCATATTAATCATGCATTCCAGTCCTTAAACTACCTCCCAGGCTCTCTTTCCTTTCTGAAAATGCTTCTACAACAAACATTTTATGAATATTCCCAAACATTAAGTGTAAGTTCACTTTCTCACATCTTATACTGCTATTGTAGTACTTAATGATTTTTCTCTTTACCCTAATATTTATTTTCACCCACCCCCTAATATTTATTTTTAAATAAAAAAATCCCATCAACCACAATACATTAAATGTTGCTTTATGTGGGAAATGATTCATCATAAAGGAAATGGTAAGTAAATTCAGACTGATTTTATAATACAAAAGGAGGTATAACTATTATTTAAAAGGTTAATATTTAGGGAGCCAGAAATGTAGAACTGTGGGTATTTGCCTTTACAATTGACACATTTTCAAACGCTGGCATCACATATGGTTTAAGACCAGGAATGACTCTTGAGTGCAGCCATGAGTGTGCACCCCCCTCAAGTTAATGCTTGTAAAAGTTAGCAACCTTATCTTGCAATTATATTCATGAATGTAGTGACCTCATATTACTAAACTTATTTGCTACAAATAAAAAAAATTGGCTTATAAACAATACCAAGTGTCTACATTTCAGTTTATGGCTCACTTGTCAATTTTTTTTCCTGATAATTTTCTCTAAAACAGCATTTCTCCCAGCTTACTTATTGTTCTACTTCTTTTATGCAGTAAAACATAACAGTATATAAAAAAAAAACACATATAATAAGAAGCAGCACCAGCTATTTATTTGTAATGGTCTATTTACATTCTGGGATAAAAGTATTGAGAGTTGAGGCATGATCTTTTATTTATTATTTTTTAATATATAAAATTTTTAAGCACATGATTACAAGCATGATTATAGTTGGAGTTCAGTCATAAACAGAACACCTCCCTTCACCAATGCACCATTCCCACCACCAATGCCCCCTTTCCCAATCCCTGTCTGTATTTGAGATAGGCATTCTACTTCTATCACTCATTAAGATTGTCATGATAATGTTAGTGTAGTTATTTCCCTAACTGCAACACTTCTCTTTGTGGTGAACTTCATATTGTGAGCTGGTCTTTCTGGCCCTCATCTCTATTGTCTCTGGGGATTATTACAATAATGTCCTTAATTTTTCTTATAGCAGACTATTCTGTGCCTATCTCTCTCCCTCTAACTTATTTCACTCAGCATAATAGATTACATGTACATCCATGAGTAGGAAAATTTTATGACTTCATCTCTCCAGACAGCTGCATAATATTCCATTGTGTATATGCACCATAGTTTCTTTAGCCACGCATCTGTTGAAGGGCATCTTGTTTTCAGAGTTTGGCTATTGTAAATGGCGCTGCCATGAATACAGATGTAAGGGGGGAATTTTTGAATTGTATTTTGTGTTCCTAGGATATGTTCCTAGGAGTGGCATAGCTGGATCATATGGGAGCCCAATTTCCAGTGTTTTTGGGAATCTCCATATTGTTTTCCATAAAGGCTGGACTAGATGGCATTCCCACTAGCAGTGAATGAGAATTCCTTTATCTCCAACATCCCACCAGCACTGATTGTTCTTGGTCTTTGTGATGTGAGGTATGATCTTTTAAAAATCAGGGGGCCGGGTGGTGGCGCTGAAGGTAAGGTGCCTGCCTTGCCTGCGCTAACCTAGGACGGACCACGGTTCCATCCCCCGGTTTCCCATATGGTCCCCCAAGCCAGGAACGACTTCTGAGCACATAGCCAGGAGTAACCCCTGAGCGTCACCGGGTGTGGCCCAAAAACCAAAAAAAAAAAAAAAATCAATGATACATCCCTCATGTCCAGAACATTGCAGGCCATTAATAAATGAGTATTTATTAGGCACAAAGGAAATTAATTAGAGACAAGAAGCATAGTACAAAAGCAGGGAATATAAATAAAAAGAAATTGAATTTCAGTCATTGCTCTTTTACTTTTTAATTGTATAATCTTGAATGAATTACTGGATTCTCTTAAATCTTAATGTAGTTCCTTAAAATGATGTGTAAAAGGGCCAAAGACAGTATATAAAGTAGGAAGGCATTAGCCTTACAAACTACTGACTCTGGTTTGATTCTTGCCACTGGAATCAAAAGCAATGCCAGGAGCAATTCTTGAGCACAGAGCAGGGCTTAGTTGCCCTAAATGCTGCTGGGTAAGTCCCTGAAACAATCTGTGTAAAAAGGTTTTTAGAGGGATGGAGTGATAGCACAGCAGTAGGGCATTTGCCTTGCAAGTCGCCAACCCAGGACAAACCCAGATTCAATCTCTGGCATCCTATATGGTCCCTCGAGCCTGCCAGGTGCGATTTCTGAGCGCAGAGCCAGAAGTAACCTCTGAGCACCACCGGGTGTGGCCCCCACCCCAGAAAAAAAAGGTTATTAGAATATATCACAAAGGTTAGAAGAGATAATACAAATAAAACTGAAAAATGACAGAAAATTCCATAAAAACAGATCAATAAGGACAAAATGCCAAAGCAAAACCACTTCCTATCCTGAATCTTGAGAACTAGAGAAGGAGAATGAAACCACTTTGGGTTTGAACTTCACTCAATGGCTTCTGACCTCGAGAAAAATCCTTAAAATTGGTGGAGACTTAATTTTATTATTGTATTTATTTATAGGTTTTGGGGTCACACTCAGTGGTACTCAGGGCTTATTCCTGGCAAAGATCAGGGGACCATATGGGGTACTGCTCATTGAACCTGGGACCACATGCAAGGTTACCTGTTATTTTAAAATTATGGGGAGGAAGGGGATAACTACATCAAAACTGCAATTTTTTGAAGAAAATGATTTAATAGTGAAATGATGTTTTACACTATAATGTAGAGAGTGTTTCGTTAAATCATTACCTTTCTTTAAAATCTTAATTCATTTGTTCCATTAGCCAAATGAAAGAAAATATTCTACAATGTGCTCTCATGAAAGTAGGTAGGATATACATACTTGTCTAACTTTTGAGAGAGAGATAGAAAAATAGGAAGATTAATATAATGAAATGATAAAACAAAAAGATTCCATTGGGTATACAGAAAAATTAGCTAAGCTAAGTTCCAATCAATCTCAGGCTAATTGTATTTCATATTCGTAGTCTGGACAGGCTTCATGAATTTGTGACCTGTGCAGTTACACAAGGCTTGGTGCTTGGAAGAAACTTCCACTTGATTTAATGCTCGCTATTGCTTGATTAAAATTCTTAACTTGGGGGCCAGGCGGTGGTGCTGAAGGTTAGGTGCCTGCCTTGCCTGAGCTAGCCTAGGACGGACCGCGGTTCGATCCCCCGGTTCCCATATGGTCCCCCAGGCCAGGAGCGACTTCTGAGCGCATAGCCAGGAGTAACCCCTGAGCACTGCCGGGTGTGACCCAAAACCCCCCCCCCAAAAAAATTCTTAATACTTATGGAAGAAAGGGTCTCATATTTTCATTTTGAAATGGATCTTAATAACTTTGTCCTGCTTGCAATCTTTCCACTCAACAAGAAAAATACTGATAACTTAAAGAGCAGTAACTAATAAAAAGACTTTTATTAAGGCTGGTGATCACATACCTGTGGTACGGCCCCAAAACAAAAATGAAAATTTTTTTGGGGGGGAGGGGTTCCCCCAGTAGCGTACAGGGTTACTCCTAGCTCCGCGCTCAGAAATCACGCCTGGTAGGTTCAGGGGACCATATGGAATGCTGGGAATTGAATACAGGCCTGTCCTGGGTGGGCCATGTGCAAGCCCTACTGCTGTGCTATCACTCTGGCCCCAAAAAGAATGTTTTATTAAAGTTAACATTTATAATTTTATATAGATTCCAGATATATGGTATTATATAACATCCATATGTATATGGTTTGACACTAATTTCCATGTTATATTTATGAAGTGGTAAAATAGTAAAATTCAACTGAAATAAAAAGCATTATTCCAAATAACAGTGCAAATAATGTTCTCCTTACCTCATATCTCCATATCTCATTCCAGAATTGGCCAAAAAGGTGATGCTAATAAATGAAATATCTGAAATGAATTAAATTCTTTCCATTTATGAAAAGGTGATTGTGGATCACCTTTATTATTTTGGCTTCCTACTTTCTCACAGCAAGCAAGTGACCACAGAATCCTCTAGAGTGATACCCCTAACACAGTCCAGTTCAGCGAAATCACACCCTTTAAATAATGTTTCTTTTTTGCTCCTGCTGACAAGAGGGACAACTGGTGGTTTTCCTTTGGCTGGAGTTGAAGGGCTAAAGTTGATGAATTGAACATCTCGGAACCTCCAATACAGTTTTGATGCCTTCAGGTCAAAAAAGAATGTGATTTATCTTAAAGTCAACCAGCCCATTTTGACTTTAATAACACGATCAGTTTCCCTTGGGCTCTGACACTGGTTGAACAGGCCAATGGGCAGAGGCCCACTCTCCAGTAAACAAAGGCTTGCTATGTAAAAGAGATGAGCTGTGGGCAGAGATACGATCTGAAGAGGGTGTTAAACTCACCCTCTGTGTACCAGCAACATGTCCAGGACAACTGAAACTACGAAAGGTGAAACTTCACCTGAAAACACTTTCTCTGCCTGTGATTTAAACAAACACTCACCTTCATTAAGGAACTAAATGTCAGACATAGGCAGACAACCAACACTAATGAATTCAGTGTGAAACTGGCCTGTTCTCTTACATTCCTTTCTCCCTCTGGTCATTTTTTAATTTTAATTTTTTGTTTCTTTGGGCCACACCTACCTGTGACTCAGAGGCTACTCTGAGTCAGTGTTTGGAGGATTGAACATTCCCATTGGAGCTCAGAGGATCCATAAGATGCTGGGGATTGAGTCTTGGCTTCCTGAATGTGTACCAGAAAATTGAGCAATCTCTCAGACCTTGATTCTTTTTCTTTTCTATCAGAAGTTCCTCTGGATACTTTAAAGTTTGTCACTGACAATGAAAGTAAAATTCTTTTGGGTCACATCCGGCAGCTTTCAGGGGTTACTCCTGGCTCTGTGCTCAGAACCTCCACTCAGGTTTCGGGGACCATATGGGATACCGGGAATTGAACCACTGTTGGTCCTGGGTCTGCTGCATGCAAGACAAATGCCCTGCTGCTGTGCTATTGCTCTGGCCCTGAAAGTAAACTTCTTAGAAGCTTTAAGAAAATGTCTTATCCTGTCTCCTACAGTCACACAAAAAAAGCAAAGATGAAAACTTGCTTAGAAAATCTGAAGTTTTGTTCCCTATACAGTTGATCTCAACTTGATTATATATAACCACTATCTCTTCTAAACAGAATCACAAAACTTTAATGCCCAAATCATCATCATTAACTAAGTTATTTGAGTTGGGAGATAACTCAATGGGAAGAAGGTTCAAAGGGCTTTGCAATTGGGAGCCCTAGGTTTAATTCCTTGAGCACCACTGCGAACTTGGTTCCCTAAGTATCATAGTATCTGACCCCAAAGCAAAGTGAAAAAAAAAAAGTTAACCTATTTGATCATCTTTTTACTTTATTTAAATACTTCATTTTGTTTGGGGGTCATACTTGGCATTGCTTGGGGGGCTACTCCAAAGTCTGTGCTTGGGGGTTATTCTAAGGGATCTGCCCTGCAAAGCATGCAATCAGCCTGTTATCTTTCTGGCCCTTGATCATCCTTCTAAATTTCAGTACACTTAGTAAGGTAGCAAAACAGGAAATCTCACCCCCACAGTTTTGGGGCCACACAAATGGTGCTCAGGGGTGTCTCTCCTTGGCAGTGATTTGGGGAACCACCTGAGATGCTGGTATTTAAATAGAGGTCAGTTGTGCTGCAAGGTAAGTGCTTAACCTTTGTACTATCTTTCCAATTCCTAAAATGGACAATTTGGATGCTTAACACTTTTCAAACAAAAATAAATCAAATGCTCAAGGTTAATTTGTTATGGGGTCTCAGACAAGTTTTGTTTGCTTATCTTTTGGCTCTAAATAGCATGTAAGCAAAAACTAGTAAATATAATAATTTTTTCCTTTGAAGTGTAATTTTCTTTATTTTTTCTCCAGGGCAGTTTTTCTTCAGTCAAATGAACTTTGGTGGAGGTTTGAGGAGTGCACCTGCACATCTGAATCAGGGTAGGGGTATTCTTGTAGGCTTTACTAAAATTGCTTGTCAGAATACAGATTTGTACATTTCCGGTGAACCATCTATCAATATATACCAAGGATTTTTGTTGTTGTTGTTTGTTTTTAGGCCACACCTCTCAGTGCTCAGAGGGGCACAGGGTACCACATGGAGAACAATCTAGGTTGGCTACGTACAAGTGTTCTACTCTATTATTGCTTCAGTCCTATGAATTACGATATATATTTTTTGGTTTTTGGGCCATACCTGATGGTTCTCAGCGTTTATTGCTGGTTCTATGCTCAGGAATTACTCCTGGTGGTGCTTGCGGGACTATGATATGCTGAGGATGGAGCTTGAGGCTGCTGCATTCAAGTCAATGCCCTACCCACTCCACTAAGGCTCCAGTTCCCATAGGCAATCTTATTTTTAGTTTTGTTTTTGTTTTGGAGCCATAGCCAGCAGTCCTCAGGGGTTACTTCTAGCTCTGCACTCAGCTCTGGGAACAATATAGGATGCTGACGATTAACCAAGGTTGGCTATGTGCAGGCAAATAAATGCTTTAACCATTGAAGTTTCCAGCCTGACAATCTCATTTTTAAAAGTACCTACAAATATACATACAAACATAGGAAGAGACCGGATGTTTATCTTTGAGAGATACTAAGATTAATGCTTTCTTTGTGTGTGTGGAAGGAAGTATGCCTGAATAATGTTTTCTTCTATAATAAATATTATCTGCAACAATAAAATAACCAATACATTTGCTTTGTTCATTTTAAGCACCAATAAATCCAGTTATTTAAAGAAAGCATTCATGTCATAAAAATTCACTTTTAAAATTCAAATTCACAGGGGCCGAAGAGATAGCACATAGCACAATAGTAGGGTGTTTGCCTTGCACGCAACAGATCCAGGATAGACAGTGGTTCGAATCCTGGCATCCCAGATAGTCCCCTGTGCCTGCCAGGAGCAATTTCTGAGCACAGAACTAGGAGTAACCCCTGGGTGCCACTGGGTATGACCCAAAAACAAACAAACAAACAAATAAAAAATCAAATTCACAGTGTTACTCTGTATAAGACAGACAAAAAACTTAAAGCATCAGGGAACTCTCTATTTGAAAATTTCCCCTAAACTGACTCACTCACAATAGAAAAGAACATTGATATTTAATATTCATTTGTTGAATAGATTTTAATTTGGAAAAAGACTAATTTTTTTAAAGGCATACTAAAAATTCTAGTGACTCTATCCCCACACGCCTTGTGTACATGCCTTGCTGAAAAATTTTCCAAGTGTCTGAAATGGCAACAAAACAAGAAATTCCAGTAGGAAGGGAACAGTAGATATGATATAAGTGAGACTATTTTCAAAAGAGTTACAGAGGTGAATGAGACTTAACACAATATTATCCAGGACTAAAGTGGGTTTTCAACAGATACTTCCAAAAAAGGCAATGAAAAGGTTATGATTGAAACGTTGCCTCTGAATCTTTAAGAGATAACTAACTAATCTATAATCTTGTTTTCAGTTTTGAGAAAAGTTACACTGGAAAATTTAAGTTACCTTATTTAGAAGCCCTAGGTAAAAATCAGTAACATATAATTTTCATTTGTGGTTTCTCTCAATGTATGAGAGTACAGTAAAACACAATCTGTTAAATTTTCATTAGCAACTCTTAGTATCATTATATTTTATTGAACTTAGTATATATGAATTTATAGGATTTGGTGCATGACTAGGTTTACTATATAAGTGTTCCCCAAATTCATTAGAATGATTTAGTATATAACCGACTTAGGTAAGAGGAGCTACACAGGCGTATGTAAGTCCACAAATACTCAAGAAAATTATGTAAGTGCAGTCACTAATTGGCAAGTAGATCATTATACAGCTAGATAAGCCACTGAGAACAAGGAAAAATAGCCACTAATAATTTCTCCCTTTATAGTTCACTCTACTGTAAATACTATAAGCCCTCTGAGCTATGGAAACCACCTAATCTACCAAATAATGCCTGACAAAATAATATCTAAAGCCAAGCATTTGGAGGAAGCAGAGCAAGAGGTAGTTTTTTGGTTTACTTTAAGGGGGATGGTGTGGAGGCCCCCCCTCCCAACCAATTTAGGGAACTTTAGGGAAGTGAGGTATTCCCAGCAACACTTCACCAACTAGGCCAGATAATTCAATGATCCAGCCCTGGGGACTCCTGGGGACTTCAGGGTTGTATTCAGGGGACTCTAAGGACCATGTAGTGTTAGGTATTGAACTAAAGGTCTTCAGCATGCAAGACTCCAGCCTTCTACATTATCTACATCACCCTATTCATCTTTTTAAACCATAAAACCATTTAAAATATTCAGTAATCTTTTAAATTACAAGTATTCAAAGTAGTCCTCATTTTATACTCTGAAAATTTGGTGAAGTGCAAAGTTAACATATTCACCCAAAATCTCACTGTAGACATAATCCATATTATATTCAACAACTGCATATTTAAATGATTCTATACATGTAGCTACAAAACTAACTCCTATCACTTTAGTTTAGTACAGATATAATAGGTTTCAAAACAAGAGTAAATTTTCCAACACTGCCCCCCCCAACCCACCACCAACTAGTAGAAAGTTTAATAATTTCTGTTCTTAGCCTGCCTGTGGTGATTTTACATTCTGCTCCAAGCTACAAGTATTGATTCAACAACAGGTTTGTAAAATTGGCAGCCTTCCTAAGTAAGCTATGTAAAGTCTACAACTGTTGATAAATGTGTTGTGTACTCAATGGACACTTAATAAAAATTTAGTAAAAAGTCTGTCATGTTATATATTAAAAACTCAGCATTTCCCCCCAAACATCTATTCGATCTATTTAAATAATGACTTTTAGGGTACTTCTTTTTATAAGTAGCAGCCATTCATAAAAAACTGCAATATCTGCCACATTAGTTTTTTTTTGTCTCTTAACTCAAGTATCCTTTTACCTCTGTTTACACAAAGCACGGTATTAAGGAGGGCCACAAACAAAGGTTAAAGTCCCAGCTCAATTCTTTTTTCAAAAAGCCTTTACTAATTGGCTCATTTATAGTAATTATTTATATTCTAGAAACCTAAAGCATCAATGCATCAATCATCTGGCACTATCTTAGCAGATACTAATTTGCTCATATATACATATGTTCATATACATATACTTTGTATATATTTACTTTATCTTATTTTTACCACCAAACTGGGGCACCACACTGTATGTTAATTCTCTATTTTGTCAAAAATGCAAAAAGTGCCACAATTTTATTTATGTCAAAAGAGCAACTATTTAATGACTGTTAACTAGTAGCAATGCCTCACAAATACACAGACATTATAAGCCCTACTTTATTAATAAGGAAACAAGGGCTTTAGAGTGGTTATATGTATTGTCAAGGTAGCATAACCCCCCAACCCCCATATTTATATTTGGGTCACTTCTGGTGGCGCTCAGAGATTATTCCTTCCTCTGTGCTCAGAATTTATTCCTGGTAGGTTAGGGGGTCCATATGAGATGCCAGGGATCGAACC
>PVKC010003227.1:0-39930 GCA_004027635.1 Crocidura indochinensis
AACTTAAATATATATTTAATATTAAAATATTAATATATAAGTATATATTTATATGTATTAATTTATTTATATATGTATATTTATAAATGTATATTTATAATAAATACATATTTGTTAATATATATTAATATAATATATATTTATATATTAATAGATATATATTAATATATAAGTTCTCCAACTTTAAATATAGTGTAAGTCTATAGTAATCAAAATAATATAGTTGGGGGGCCGGGCAGTGGCGCTGGAGGTAAGGTGCCTACCTTGCCTGTGTTAGCCTAGAACAGACCGCTGTTCGATCCCCCGGTTTCCCATATGGTCCCCCAAGCCAGGAGCAACTTCGGAGTACATAGCCAGGAGTGATCCCTGAGCGTCACTGGGTGTGGCCCAATAAACCAAAAATAATAATAATAATATAGTTGGAATAAAAGCAAATTCTTAGACCAAATAAAAATAATCATAAGTCCAAAAATAAATGCTCACATATAAAGCAGTTAATGTGCAAACTAAGCCAAGAATGTAAAGTGATGTTGTAAAAATTGTTTAGTCACATGCTAAAGAAAAATTAGATCACTATCTCATGCCACGCTGATGAATTATATCAAAAGAGATGAAGAATTTAATCCAGGTGCCAGAGTGATAGCCACAAGTCAGTTTGATTCCCCAACATCCCTCATGTCCCTGAACACCACCAGAAAATATCCCTGAGGACAGGGCCAAGTCTGACCCCTGAACACTGCTGGGTGTGACCTGAAAATCAAAGTGGTGGAAAAAGAACTTATCCATTATTGATTGAGTGAAAGGGCAAATTAAATTAAGCAGTATTAGTTGTTTTCAGTTGTGTCTTCAGTAATTTGACTCTCAAGGACAACTAACAAAAAGCATCTTGAATGAAAAGTACATTATATCACACAATAAATCTGATATAGAGATATTATCCAAGATATAAAAGTAGTTCAATGAATTTAAAAATAAATTGGAACAATTAGTATACAAAGACTTACAAATGACCCACAGTCATAATCCACATTATCAATGATCACATATTAGGAATGGGTTTTTGCTTTTGTTTTGTTTTGTTTTTCAGGGGAGAGCGCTAACGCAGTACCCCACTACCACAAATTATACAGTCGAGTTTCCTACATTTGGGGAAATCGCAGGGATCAGCACTTCTGGAGTGCAATAGATAAGCCTTGCTCTGGGGAAACCACTTTCCTGATCGTGGTATCTCCCCTGCCAGGTAAGTGTACATCTTAGGAACGTTTTAGGAAAACACAAAGCAAAATATTTATGAAGTAAACTTCATACCAGTGATACTGGTTTCCATAAAAGTATATTGTAAAACAAAAAAACATTTGTTGCAAAACATTTTCTGCCAGATATACAAGGGATTGTAAAGGAGTCCTCTTCTCACTGGTGGGAATTGAAACTTTTTAATTTTCAGGGAAAACAGTATGGAAATTTTCAAAATTATATAATGACTACTATATGTTTTAAGAATTTCAACTATACCTACCTATTATAAAACTAATCCAAAAAAGATGCATGAACATCAATAGTCATTGGACATGATTTGCAGTATCAGGCTGGAAATAATCCAAGTGCCTCACAACAGATGATTGGCTAAAGTAGCTGTGTTATATATAGAATGAAATACTATATGCTGTAAAGAGATACAATTTCCTATCATTTTGACAATATTAATGGGTCTGAAAGATTTTATCTTAAATTAAATAAGTCAGAATAGAAAGTAAAACATCAGATTCCACTCACACATAGTATAAAAAAAATAAAGAACCATGCTAGCAGAATACATTCAATAAAAACAAAGAATCAGATTATAGTACTGGTGTTACCAAGGATGGGTGAATTTTATTGGGTAACATAATACCTTTAAAAAGTATATTCACATTCATCTAAACAATATTATCTTAAGAAAATAATAAATGGGCAGAAAATATAGTACAGTGTGTGCAGGGAATAAAGGATTACTTTCTGTAGGCAGCTGACTTGATTCCAAGCTCCTTTATTGTCCTTTGATTCACAGAAAGAAGTGATCCCTAATAACAGAGGCAGGAATAAGCCCTGAGCACAACAGGCGTAATCCAAAAACAAACAAAATTTTAAAGTAATAAAGATAATTATTATAATGCAGAAAAATATATCCTTCTATAATTTTTAAATATCTAGATTCACTACATATATTTTCAATATTTTTAAATTAGTATGTGTTGTTTGTATGGACAAATGCTGTAGATAAACTGTGATTTATATTATGATATTGCACATCAATGTACTTCATTTTCTTTGCTGTTTACTCTCAAATGCACATACATGACTTTTTTTACCAACTTATTCAGTGAACAAGCATCATAAAAATATTTAAACAGTTTCTTGAATATAGCTAATTATATTATTAAATCTGATAAAAATAAGTCCTGTAATTTTATTAATATAAATAAATAATAAAAATAAAAATAATAAATCAGATAAGCGCTGCTGTTATATTATCGTTCAACCATAAATAACTTATAGATGAAATCTAGTCAGTGGCTGGTGAAAACTAGAAAAGATCAATTTCTTCAAGTTAGAATCAAGAACTTGTCCTTTAGTAAAGGGAGTTTGAGTCATGATGGAACCCCCGAGTGAACAGGCACCTTTCTACAAACACTAAGAAACTGGCAATCATAGCAAATCAAGAAGAGAAAAAAAGAGTGACAATTGTAAAATAGAAGACTATTTGGGATACTTGGTTTTATTTGGTATTAGAATAGGCTTTATTTTGGGATAAAATTTACTGTTTGAGAAATGAGCATAAAGAAAAGATACTCAGAGGTCCTGGGAGGGGCTTAGGTTACAGCATTTTGTTTACATGACTAAATGGGAAAGACTGAAAAAAACTAATTGTGTATATGTTGGTACTGCCTGGCATGTTTATGGACTTTTTAAAAAAAAGTTTAGAATTATATAGATTTGATGCACTTACAAGATTACATGATCTCAATGTGTCTGAACAAATTTATGTGTTATGTAAATCATTAAAATTCTCTTGGGATAACATTTATCCTATCCAATATTTTAAAATTACTTTAACTATAAAAAAAATGCATACTTCCAGAAGTTATATTTTCCTTAACTTTAAGTTTTATCTAATTTGTATCGAAATAGAAAATATATAAAATAATATTTTCTCTTAGGTTTAAAAATATTTTAGAAAAGATACAAATGAATTGTCATATTTTTTAAAATTGTGGACAATTTAATTGCTGTTTGAAAGATAAAAAAATTAGGGGAAAAATCTAAATTAAACAAGCACACAGAACCAGATGTAGTTATAAAAAAACTTTGAGAAGCTCAGTTGTATCCACATGAAATCTAGAAGTTATTATTAATAACTCTATAACTTGATGACAAGGTAATGCAAACATAAAATAAAGGTATAAAGTCAACATATAGAAATAAATTGCTCAGTAGTATCCCTTGTCCTGTTTTTTGTTTTTGTTATTGTTTTTGGGCCACACCCAGTGATGCTCAGGGATTACTCCTAGCTATACACACAGAATCGCCCCAGTTTGGGGGACCATATGGGAACCACTGAGGCTAGGGCACACAAGGCAGATGCCTTACCTCTGTGCCACCACTCTGGCCCCTCATGTCCTGTTTGTAAAGAAATCTAAAGCAAATTTCTGTTAGTGATAATTTACCATACATATAAATGTTAGACATTTTCTCTTGATTATTTAAAAACTAATATATTTTTGGAGGAAATTCTATTTTCAGGTATAATTATTCTAGAATTAATGCTGAAAATTTCAGAAAATTGAGTTTTGTATTATTCTATCCAAGGCTTTTGAATTAAAAAAATGTATGCCTATTCCTAATTTTCTCATCAATAAATTCATTATTTTCAGCCTTCAGAAATAATAACTCATTCAATTTTTACAGGCATGTTTTACAACTTTTGTTATTAAAGGCATAAAGTCAATTAATGTCTAGAATAATAATTTAGTGTCCTGCTTGCCTTCTAATTTATCATATACCCTCGTCCCAAGCCATAAAAACTCATCACTTCATAAATCAGATATACTACATATGTTTTACCTAACTCTGCAAAGTGAGCTCTGAGCATAAGTGGGAGTGCCCAAATGTCTAAAACACAAAGTAAAATGATGATTTTTCAGTTTATGGTTGAAGTCTCTTGAATATATTTGTTCTTTTTGAGAAGGGGATGGGCCACATTTGGTGCTATTTCAGACTTATTCCTGGCTCTGATAAAGGGTTACTTGTGGATGTGTTGTAGAGATAAACCCAAAACATCACCTGCAAGCAAATGTCTTAAACTCTGCATTATATTTCTGCTGCCAGTTATGTACAGATTTAATGAATATCTATTTATGCTTCTATTTGGGGAATATGTTAACTAAAATCAGATGGCTTTAAAAATAACTTTTTATTAGCCACAGTGACTTTAAATATTGTTAAAAATAGGGATTCAGAAAATGGATATTCCAATTACACATCTACTACCAGTATCAGTGCCCCTCCAATATGGTTCCTTACCAGTCTCCGTGAACATTTTTGTCTTCCTTTAGTCACTGTAGTTTGTATCACTTACACTGGTGTTAATAATTATGACTTTGATGTACAAAGTTCAATTTACTCCCAGAAAATTGTACACCAGAGACTTTACATTATTTCTAGTTCACCTTATCATTTCTTCCCACTCAATACCCTTCTTTGCATTTTCAACTCTGTAATCCAAGGCTAAGTGTTTGTCATTATTTTAAATTGTCCATTTCCTATGTTGTTTCTCTATATAGCGCAGATAAGCAAGATAATCTGTTATTGTCTTTCTCCTTCTGACTGAGATTACAATACCCTCCAAGTTGCAGCACACTACAGGATTTTTTTGTTTCTAATGCATAATAATGCAGTATATGTTAATACCATGGCTTCTTGAAATAGGATGTGGAGATGAAATGACACTTCCATGAAAAGGACACAGGAAGCCATAACCTCCATCTTTCTGACAGAAATATAAAACATGCCAGGCTTTAAAAGAAAATTTTTATCTAAAGAAAATTACTTACCACATAGTCTGATCGAGGCTGAAATCTCTGCGGAATTGTCAGAATTGGTGAAAAAAATTTTCTAACTGTATGAACCACAGAAGTCGAGCACCACACCCTACATCTGACAGAAATGGCCCAACTCCACAACTTAACCTAATCAAACTGTTAAGCTATCAAATTTGTTACAATAGATCATGGATTGCATTATACCTCAGAATTTTATAATAGTTTCAACCCAGTAGTATCATAGTGAATTTGATAGGAAAGTTACACAGTCATCTACCAAGCTCTAGTAACACAAAACTAGCAACAATCACAGATCAGAAAATCAAAGCAGATAGATACAATATTAATTTTAAATGGAGCCTTTTTGATCTAAGTTTTTTGTTTGTTTGTTGTTTTGGAGGGTCAAACCATGCAATGCCTTTATAAATCCCTCCTGGCATGTTCGGGAGATCATATGGGATGCCAGGGTTCCAACCCAAATCAGTCCTGGGTCAGCCACATGCAAGGCAAATGCTCTACCACTGTGCTACTATGCTGGCCCAAAATTTGATAAATTCCCTCAATTTTGATAAAATCCATTTTCTTTGTTTTAACAAACAATATATATTTGTGTGTGCCTTCTAGGAGGTAGTAGTTTATGGTAGTGAAGGTGGATACTGATAGAGGAAAGGTTATATTATAGTTGGGATTGGTATTTGGACATTTCATACCTGAAATAACTGTATTATGAACAATTGTAAATCACAGTGCTATAATATTTTTAAGGTATAAACAAATGTTAAATAGGCATATAAAAGTTTCATTGTCACTTAATATCAGGGAAATGAAAGAAAAAACGACAAAGAAATATCATGTCATTCACCTCAGATTTATATACATTAAGAAGATCAGAAACAATCAGGTTACAGGATTTTGTTGAGAAAGGAATAACTGTTGTTGTCACTAAATTTCTGGCTTAGAATCTATGGAAACAGTAAGATTTCTAAAAATAGTAAGACCTAATAATTCTACTTTTGGCATCTAGTTCCAAAACACAAAAACTTTGATTCAAAATAATGAATAAATACTTAAGTTCCTTACAGAACTTGCTAATAGATATGGAAAAAATATAAAAATTCAATGACAGGCGAATGTTATCATATATACATATTTACATAAACAATTTAATTTTAACAATGGCTACAGGCAAAACAAGTAAATATTTTTATCTGTTTAAATAATTTTAGTTATTCTTTGCTTTCAATGATAACTTCAGTTCACATATGACTCTACTAAATTATTTTTACTTTGAACTTTATAAACATTATAAGTTTTAGGACTCAAAAGAAATTTGTGGAATTAAAAAAAAACTGCATGGTAATATTACCCAGAAACAATACAGTCAATGTTTCAGAAGATCAGCCCATGATATCATGCTTGCTACAGAGACTGGTGAATGCAGTTAGAGAAATAACTGTACAAACAGCTATCATGAAAGTGGTAGTGAGTGAACAAAATAGAATGCATGTCTTGAAAATAGTTAGGGAGTGATGGAATAAGGAGATGGAGGGCATTGGTAGCCAAAGACTGCACTGGTGAATAAGGGTGTACATTTTTATCACTGAAACACAACTATATACATGGTGCTTAGATAAAGATATTAATCAAAAATAAAAATACATAGAACATAACATTTTGTTATAATATAAAAAGTAATTGATGTTTGTGGTACAGAGTAATAATAAAATGTGTAGGGTGATTTCCTTGCATGTGACTGACCAGGGTTCTGTTCCCAGAATCCTATCTGGTCTCACAAATTAGCCTGGAGTAAGCCCTGAACACTTTCAGGTGCCTCTGAAAAACAAACAATAAAAAAATAAAAAATAAATAAAAAAGAGAGCAATTGTTGTTTTATAAATTTATACTCAGTTGCTAAGCTATTTATTAGACAGTGTCTACAAAATATCACATGTTGGATAAATGCTTTAGTAATGTTAGACCTTTTAAATCTTTTTTGAGATTTTAATTGTATCTTAAGTTATATCCCATCTCACTCATAATATACCTTATGTCTCCAAGCATAATCTGCTTCGATCTTTTTATTCTATTTTGAAAATAATTTTAAAGCCAAAAGTAATTTATCACAAAAGTTCAAAATATTATAAGGAGTAATCCCTCCCTAGGTGTTCTATTCAGAATTTTAAACAACCATCTGCAAAACAGTTATAAACACATATTCTTGATAAACCAGCAGGGAGCATGTGTATGTATTTTTCAATTGTAATGCAATAAAAAAGTAGAATGGAAAGGCTTAATAGTATTTTCAAAATGTTTCAGAGGCATGTTGCCAAAATACTTAAGCAAATGGATTTTTGTATCCCTTTCTACGGAGTCAATATTAGTAATTTTCATAAAAGCATCCTACACAGACAAGAGAATCATGAAAGCATTTTTTTTGCCATGAACAGAATGAGCTTATGTGGAATATTGATTCTTCATGTCAAACACAGCTGGAGACTTTCACTAGTGATTCCATATTCAGCGTACAATGAATACCCACTGCTTGTCATGCTACTGAATTTGAGTAAGATTGACTAATAGATACCTTTAAAGGATATTATATCCTTGACGTAACAAAGAGGTTGGGGAAGTTGATATTAGCTTGCTTTAAAAAAACAATCCCCTGATATTACAAAGCAGAGCTGTCTTCCTTTCCTAATGCTTAAGTAGGGACAGTAAAACACTTCTCAAGAGTCAGGACACTCTTCCTTTCCCTTAGTCCCATTGCAGCTGACTGCAGAGCTCGCTGATCTCTGTGAAGGGCTTAGGCATCTGTTACAAACAGATGGGTTTCCCCAAGTAACACATAACAGGTAATAGCAAAGCAGAATGAGTAACCCCCAATTCTCAGAGTTGATTTAGTTGGATGCTCCTCCTATGATTGTGTTGCTTAATTTTGTGGGCTTTTACTGTATTTCAGAGAATTGGCGTGCTTCTGAGGACAGTTTAAGAGTTCTGAATGCTTTGTGGTATATAAAAAAATTCTTGATTTCTGGTTTATATTTTGTCTTCACGTCTTTCCTAATGCTTGTTTATAAATATAACAATTAGCAAAATCACATTTAACGTTTTCTTTTTATGATCTATTCCCCCTTTCTTGCAATTTACAGACCAGATTTTTTGGTATGCTTTCTGACTTAAAGATAATATTGATTGAGACTTTCATATGACATTTTTACTGGCATAATCTGAATATGAATTATACAGTTGTTTAATTGCCTATTTGTCTACGTAAAAGCCCCAAATCACATTTGCAAATTAAAGATACTATATTCATTGCCAAATTGTTTTTTGTTTGTTTGTTCACTTTTGCTTTTTGGGCCACACCTGGTGATGCTCAGGAGTTACTCCTGGCTATGCACTCAGAAATCTCTCCTGGCTTTGGGGAACTATATGAGATGCTGGGGATTGAACCCAGGTCTGTCCTGGGTTAATTGCATACAAGGCAAATGCCCTACCGCTGCGCTATGCACCGGTTCCCCAAATTGCATATTTAAGCATACAAATATATCTATTTTTCTCTAGATTTGTAAAGTTTAGTTAGAAGTAACTAAAAAGTTATATGACAGTTCACTTTTTATACAGGGATTAATAAAATGTAGACTTGAATTTGATATAAACAAGTGGACCTTTTTAAAAGTTGCCTTCCAAAACATTTCTTAAAAATTATATGAATAGAGCTTGAGAGAAAACAAATAGCTATGTACATTCCCATGGCCTTCAAAGTTTGTGGTCATTTATTATCACTGATAAAAAAACAGCATTATGACTAGCAATGGATCATTCCAGCTCCTTTTCCATTATTCTGTTTCATTTTTATTGAATATTTACCACATTTTAAAGTCATAGAAAAATACATTTAAGTATTGAATGAAATAGAGAATATTTTTCATATGTTGTGTAAAAACCTCCAGATCCTAATTCGGAATGGTAAACAACTCTTTAAAAAAAGGTGTAGAATATTCACAATAATATTACTATATGACAAGTTCACAGTTTATGAGAATTTGGAAGTATTGCGTTTAATCCACAATTCCATATATTTTACATATTGATCTTAGAAACATACATATAGATTGCCATTTTAAGACGTTATGGAAACAATTCTACATCCAATTTAATATATTTTCACATGGGGACTCAGTTCCAAAAAAATAAGAAAAGAACATTACTGTGACATATATAATCACTGCTTAGAATTTTACATTTTAACCTCTACTATTAAACATATTAAACTGTGCTTACAAATACTGAGTAATAAACTATGAGTTTTGCCTATGTGCCTTAGCTTATATTTGTTAAATTATACATATATTACATTTTGAGATAGCACACATGATCATAACTATTGTTGCCTTGAAATAACCAAAGCTAAAATTTTGAGAACAGTAATCAAAGGTATAAATATATACCTGAAACAATAGCCCAGCGGTGGACATTTGCTTTGCATGTGGCCAACCCAAGATATACCTGGTTTGATCCCTGGCACCCCATTTGGCCCCCTAGCATGCCAGGAGCAATTTCTGAGCACAGAGCCAGGAGTAAGCACCACTGAGTGGCCCAAAAACCAAGCAAACAAAAAAAGATGTAAAAAATACAAACGCAAGCCCTTTATGCATAGTTTTATTCTAGAAAATATAGAATGCAATTTTATTTACATTACTTTTTATGAATTAGGTGATAATAGTGTGAATTAATTGGTAATGTAACTTTCTCCTTTTAAAGATGAAGATATTAGGCCAAAAAAACTTTAAATGATACACCCAAGATTATACAATAGATAAAAGGTAAGTGGCAAATGTAAAGTACACCTTAAGGCAACTTGACTTCAAAAATGTGTCTGTTTTCTATAACATCTTATTCTTCATTTTTCTGAAGCACATACTTTGCATGCTTTATGTGTAGGAGTTCCAGGTTCCAAATGTGAATGCACAAGGTTGCATCGTTATGATAACACTGATAACACCCTTTTATATCAAGAATACTGCTGTGCTCTTCCCTAAAAGGAAAAGGGTGTATATTATTTTTAACAGCATGCTAACGTATTATTTCTGAATATTGTTTTAGGAATCATGTGATAGATTGAATGTAGTTACCCCAATCTTTGCTGAAATTCTAATAAGTTATAATTTATTAACTTGTTTATACTAAAAACTAATTTACTTTGGTAGTTTTCATAATAAGATATTGAAAGAAGCAGACATGAAGAGGAATTGAATAACTGGGAAAGAAAGCATACATTACTTTAATAGATCCTGAAGAAAAAAGTACTGAGGATTGATGGTGAATAGAATTTTGAAGGTAAATAGCTCCTTTATCAGTTCTGATTGAGGTAGTTATGACAATATCTTGATTTTAAAATTCTAGCTAATGTAATTGTGAAACAATAAGTCTCTACGTTTAAAACTTGATTCATTTAATTATTTTCCTTATTTTAAGACAGAGTTTCTCCCAAGTGGTGTAGCCTCCAGAAATTCTCATTTAACTGTTCAGTGATTCAATGAAAGGACCCACGAAAGCTTTTCAGACCTGTTTTCTTGGGCATTACCTGCCATCTTTAGCCATCCAGGGCTTTCCAAGACAGTGCTCAAAGCCATGTGGTGCCAAGAATCTAAATGTAGTCAGTTAAAAACTACATGTATGCCTTAATCTCTCTGCTAACAATGTATAGTGTTTTAATTTACAGTCTATACAATTTTGTTGTTACAGTACACATTGATTATATTTATGTGCAAAATATTGTTAACAATACTAAAGAGAGCCAAACATATACAAAGTAGACATATATGGGCAAACATTTAGATAAAATAATTGATACTTTCCAACGGATCAGTTTCTGTCTTTAATAATATCAAGAAATTAAAATATTCAGTATGAGGAATTAACTTATGGATTCTGGATATCATTTGCTGATTCATATATATATTTCATATATGTATATATATAATATGCATTGTATACTGGATATACTCAAAAAGGATAGTATCCTCTATGATTAGCATTTTGAAGAAGGCTCTACTAAGCTGTATGTATTGTAGATATAAAGCTATTAATGGTGTTACTTGTGTAACAGGTCAAGGTTAATATGTTTTTAAATTCTCCCAGTAGGTAGGACATATTATTAATTAACACTCATAGTAGACTTTAAATCTATACAAAAATTGGGCAGAAAGAGTGATATTATCTGTCCAGAGCTGATATTAATGATTGCCCAATTCTTTTGAATAAAGATGTAACCTATATGCTTGCCGATGCATATTCAAAATTTTATGTAAAAGGTTTGCTAAATAATATTATTCAGGAAAAGGCTAGGGCTAGGTTGCAGCTTCTTATTACAAGAAAAGAAAACAAGTAAAAATGTTGAAAGTTAATGATAATTTTCAAGAAGAGAGCATGTAACTAATGATCATCAATTGGAACAAAGGTATGAGTATAATTTCTTTAAAAATTCCATCTCATTTTCAATCAAAACTTCAGAATTTTTATCAAATTATGTCTCGATTCAAAATATGAATGTCACAAAACAACCAAAATGGTTTGAATTTAAATACAGTTGTGAGAATCAAAAGCAATCTAATTTTAGTACTAGTGAGTAAAGAATATTTTTAGTATTATAATAAAGAAAATATATTCATGAAATGAATTTAATGTATATGCCTATTTTTTTTTTTGCTTTTGGGTCACACCCAGCAGTGCTCAGGGGTTACTCCTGGCTCTTTCCTCAAAAATTGCTCTTGGCAGGCTAAGGAGACCATATGGGACACCAGGACTCGACCCAACCCTGTCCCAGAATAACCACGTGCAAGGAAAACATCCTACTACTGCTATCACTCTGGCCCTATACATCATTTTTTAATAAAACTTTTAAGACTGGGCCAAAGAGATAGCATGGAGGTAGAGAGTTTAACTTGCATGCAGAAGGATGGTGGTTCGAATAGCGGCATCCAATGTGATACCCCCGGAGCCCACCAGGAGCAATTTCTGAAAGCAGAGACAAGAATAACCCCTGAGCCCTGCTGGGTATGACCCCAACCCCCCCAATAAAAAGTAAGACATGATAGCACCAAGGAAAGCATGTTTTAAAGAAATTGGTCCAAAACCTTGGAAGTTTCTATAGAAATAATGAAGCTAAACTTCAGGTTTTAACAAATTCTAACATGTCTTTGAAAAAATAATTAAATACAGGTAAAAATTATAGTTATTCTTCATCAGAACTAAACATATTACTTAGCATAAGTAGCTTAGCTTACTCTCACAAAAGCATGAATAATTGTAAAATAACAGTTTCAGAAGGAAATCTGTATCAAAATTACAATATCTGCTTATGCAAATTCAGAATTGTCTGAGAATGTGATTAAATATTTGCATTCCATTTTTTGACTAAAATTTTATAAAGAAACTAAAGCAGAGATAAAACTTTATCAAATCCTATAAATATTTCCCATCAATGCCTAGGAACACCAATATCATCAGGGATCTGGGCTGTATGTTAAAGAAGGCAACACAGAACTGTAAAGCAGGAGTAGTAGGACAATGAAAGATTAAATGTTTACTTCATGTTTTCCTGCCAGAAGCAGAATACATGTCATCCTTTGAACTGTGGAAAAACCAATAACACTGACTACAGAAAACTGATTTAGACAACCATGACTGGGCATAATTTATCCTGGGGCCATAAGGAAGATCCTACCTTAGGCTTTAGCCTAGGACTTGTACAAAAATCAAGATCTCTAATTCCAGAGGTCCGTCTTTTAAAGCTGAGACTAAGCAGAACTTCTGGAACCATAAAGAAGACTCTATCCTAGGCTTTGGCCCATGATCTGAGCAAAAACCAAGACGACTTATTACAGAAGAATTATTACAACAACAATGATGGAACAGAACTTTAGCACTGTATAGAAAGGTTCTATCCTAGACTTTGTCCTATGACCTGTGCAAATACCAAGATCTCTAGTAACAGATGCCTGATTTTATCATCCACAACTGAGCAATATTTTTTCTGGCACCATAAAAAGATCTTGGAGTGTGGTAATGAGGATGTACAGAGCCAGTGATTGTTCCCATGGCAGTATACATTTAGGGCCGAGAAACCTTGAATATCTTAAGCCAAGGAATTTTCTTACTTCTCCAATACTTACTGTGCCTATGCCAAAAAAAAAGAAGGAATCACCTTTAATCTTGCTGCTCTACTATTGTTTGATGCAGCATCAAATTTATTCAGGGACAGTTGGTCATGTAGCCCTGGGAATATCTAACCACAGATTTTTGCATAAGTCACTTATCCCTTGAGAATTTTCTATTTGCTATGCTACTTATATCATCATGAAAATTTGTCATGTCAAATCACCTTTCCAAAAATGTAACATTAATAACCCAACACAAGAACTTATCAAAGTATTATTAGGCAGAAACAGTGGAATTGACTCAAAGGGAAATAATTCATCTTTAATGAAGTATTTTTTCTATGGGACATATTCCCAAAATTATGCCAAGGATTGACATCCACTCTTTTTGATGATCTTTCATTATTTACTGGTTAAGTTTTATATTTATTTTGAGAAATTTAATCCTGAAATCAAGTTCTCATTCCCAGTATTTTCCTTGTAGTTGTATGACAACTAAAATATAGAGTCACCTATACCTTTGATATAAAATAAAGGGAAATACTCAGATTTGCTTCCTTCCCTTCTCAGTATGGTATTTCAACATATTTTATAGCAAATGCTTATAAATTACTAATTGTAATTAAAATTAAAATATTACTTATAGATATAATCAAATTCCAAGAAAGAATATTGTCATGACACTCAAGAGCAGCATATTAGAGGGACAGATGACAGAAACACTACACTGATACACAGGGACAATGGAAAAAACTTCATCCACTAATTACATGGGCCTTAATCTATACAACTTGACCCCAAACTTTCCAAAATATTCTTAGCCTCAGAAAATATGATAATTTCTAAATACATATATTTGATTATAAATTATGCTCTTTAGAAAAGAGTAAAAATGAGGCTGGAGCAGTGGCTCAAGTAGTAAGGCGTCTTGCCTTGTGTGCACTAGTCTAGGATGAATCAAGTTCAATCCCTAGACATCTCATATGGTCCCCCAAGCCAGGAGCGATATCTGAGTGCATAGCCAGGAGTGACCCCTGAGTGTCACTGGTGGCTGAAAAACACAAAACAAAACAAAAAAAGAGTGAAATCGTTTAATATTCAATATAAAATTTATTTTTCTAAGTGCTATCTTCTCTGGAAGAAGAGATATTTATTGTCTTTTAGAAAAGCTATTTTTAGTTTTGAAAATAATATTCATATAATTTTATAAAAACATTTTTATCAATTTAAATACAACATTTATTGCTTGCTATCTTAAAGAACATAATTAGGGATTATAAAATGTGGAATTGAATGGCAAAGAAATTATAGAGAAGAAAATCATGGGCTTGTTCTTCAAACTAACATTCTCCCTTGAACACATATTTCATTTGCATGTTACTATGTTTTTTTTTTAAATTTACATCCTTGAGAAGTATGTGTTCTCTCTCATATTCTTCCTCTTCTTCCTCCCTCACATCTTTCTAAGTAAGTTTCAAGAAAAAAAGCTCTTGTTCAAAAAATTAAAATAAGAAAATATGTATGAAATAGTAGTTACCCACAAAATAAAAATAAATGTAGGTGTTAATTCATTTCATAAATTATAGAATGGGTATTTTTAAAAAACTATACCATTATTACCAATGTTTTCTAAAGATGATGTCCACTTCAAAAGTTTTATTTTACTGAGTAGAACATGATAGTACATGTAACCATTTTTATGCACTCTTAAGACTTCATATATTAAAATCGTTTTTCTCTTGTTGTTTTTTCGCCAAATCAAGTGATGTTCAAGAAATACTTCTGGCTTTGTTATGAGGGAGCATTCCTAGAGGTCGTGGAATATCATAGATGGTACCAGGAATCAAATTCAGGTCTGCTGCATGCAATTATCCACTAATTATATCATCCCACAGGCCTTTAAAATGTGATATGTTGTCTATTTAAAATTTTCATACTAGTTTGGAGCCAGAGCCATGGCACAGCAATAGTGCATTTGCACTGTCCATGGCTGACCCGGGACAGACTATGGTTCAATTCCCAGTGTCCCATGTGGTCCCCAACCCAGGAGCGTTTTCTGAGTGCAGAGCCAGAAGTAACTTCTGAACAACACCGGGTGTGACCCAAAATCCAAAATAAATAAATAAAATAAAATAAAATTTTCATTGTAAATATTAAGCAAATATCTTAAATATGCAATAAGGTTGTTAAGAGGAGCTTTAATCATATTAGCACAAAAGTATATCAAGTTTATATTATAGAAATACATAGTATAATAATATATAAACATATTTATGTACAAATATATATCATATAAATTAATAAGTGAATTATGTAAATATATGATATATTAAATAATAATAGTGTAGGGAACTAAATTAATTCCATATGACAGCAACAAAGTCTCAAAATTATAATGAAGTGAAATAATAAATATGTATTTCTAATTCTAAGAGCAACAATAAAAATGAAAATCATATTTTTAAATTTTGTTTTATTTTTTAGCCTGACCTGGGTTATGGTTGCTCCTGGCTCTGCTTTAGAACAGTCATGAAAACTACATGGAAAGTCTGGATCAAATCTGTGTGAGTCACATGCAAATAAGGCTTCCTGCCCACTGTACTTTAACTACAGTCCCAGGAATGAAAACCAGATTCTATAAATCCTTAATTGGTTACTTCTTAGTTAAAAAGTAGATGGGTATCGGCTGATATAAAATAAAACTATATTTTATATAATTCAGATTATATATATATATATTTTTTTTTTTTACCAAGTAGCAGTTTGTGGATTATAGAATTTCCAAAGGTCATCCAATTTTAAAGCTAAAATTCATGTACTTTACGATGTAAAATGTATTGCTCTATTTTTTTAAAAAATAGAAAGGCAGAGTAAGCTTTCTTATTCCTTACCTATTTTTATCCTAATGATATGCTGATGTCCCAAACATGATTTAATAGCCACGAAAAGACAAGCAAAACAATTAATTTCCCAGATCTTTAGCTGCAAAGGTGACTTTATTAAAACAGATAAAGTACAATGAGAAATGTTGATACTAAGCACTTGGCCAGATCACCAGCATCTACTTCAAGGGTTTTGCATTAAGCTATAGCATTCTGCAGACTGAGTCTGTCGATATTTCATTTATAAGGCAAACCTGAAACTCAAGGACTACTTTGCACATTTAATCTCACTCTTATGACTGCTTAATTTCTCAATTTAGAATTTTATTAGTTTTTCAAGTTATCTCAAAATAAATAAACTGAAAAGCTGGTGTTCCCCTCACTCCCCTCCCAGTAAAATGAAAGTTTATAAAAATCTACCCATTTTTCCTCACTATTTTAATTAGGACAGGGATAAAATTAGAGCTTAACTTAATACAAAAAGCTTCCAGAGACATCAAGAAATAGATGTGATTTTTCTGGTGATGGAACATTATTTGCCACACAGACACAGGCCTCAGAACAGGCAAAAAACAAAACAAAAAAACAAAAACAAAAACAAAAAAAGCAAAAAAACAGATCCCAAATGTGACCAGAGAGGCATGTTACATCTTAAATAACAACCGTACCCTGCTGTTGGACAGCCTCCCATATGTGACCAGAGGGGAACATTAAATCTTAAATAACAACCATGCCTCTCCATTTAGAGGATAAATCAGCGTTTAAAAGAAACCTGTCCATGCAAGTAAACTGTGAATACAATTAAGTAAATTCAAGTGTAGTGTGATTGGATGACTTTTTTTTTTTCAGTTCGTACAAAATAGCTATTTCTGAGTGTAACCAGGCTAAAAGCAATTTCTCAAGAACTTATGTATGCAGGGAATGCTCTGGCCACTGACTATCCTAAAGGTTTTTAATGTATTTGATTTTTACTGAACATGTTAGGCAATTTGATTATACTACATGTGAGGCTCATTTGCATATAATCATTGATTAATTGTTTTTCAATTTTGTTGAAAACAACAATGAAAAAAGAATAAAACAATTAGAAGATGAACATTTCAAGGATACAATTGTTTATATTTATGCACTAAAATGGTCTACATAATATTTTAATAATAACTTTAATTCATAAAAACAATATATCAGAGAAGAAAAATTTATTACTGGTAGTTAGCAGTTGCTGAGCATAGAAGTTTCACATATGAGCATCCTGGCCACAACCGGAGACTAAGGAAAGTTGAGATAAAAGGAATATTGGAGGTACAGTTGAGAGAAACCCATCAACAACTACAAAGCACAAGGTTCTTATTCATTCACACAGGGCTGATGAAGGAAAATGAGGAAAGTTAAAATGTCAGGAAGCAATACATACATTATATCCCACATTGAGAGACAGAACACGTGACTTCATACATGGGAAAGCAAAAGTCCTTAACATTAGGGAAGAGACCAAGACCCATTAAATTAAATTATACAATAAAATCTAACTTCCAATATTTGGAGTTTTGTACGCAAATTGTTGATACAATACTCAAGAATCCACCAATGCAGGAAAATCCACTTTCAAACTAATATGATGTTCTCCCTAGCTTTGGAGTTTCTATCCTCCCCTTCTACTTTCCAATAAACCTCTCTATTTCCAAATCTAAGAATGAGCATTTTTATTAGTCAAAATTTTCATGCTTAAAAATATTGATTAAACTGGGAACTGTGGACAAACACAGAGACCTGCCTTCACAGCTCCTGGATTATTATCTTCAAATTTCTGTAAGCATACTTTAAGCCTGAATATTTTTATATATTTTATGGACACAAGTTGTACAGAGATAAGTTAATGAATGCAACAATAAAATATAGAGCTAAGTTAAAATAAGATACATTATGATAGAAGTTACAACAGTATCAATATCTTTAATGCATTCCTGAAAATAGAATTGTATTGCTGGTGGTTATAGTTCTTAAACTTTATAGTGAAATATTTTTCTATTTCCTTTTATTCTTCTTAATTTGATTTAATGAACTTTTCTGAATCTTGATAACTATCCTGGTTTCAGCTATTTAGTTTATTTATAAAAATCTAGCTTTTATGAAAACAGTAAAAATGGATTTTTCATTTACACATTTGCTTTCCCAAAAGCTTTTGTTTAGAGGGTAAAAAGGTGTTTTATGTATTAAATTAGCAAACAAAGTACCAACACTTTCAGAAAATTTTAAATTTATACTTTACCTCTTCAAAAGTAAACCATTTGGCCAGAGAAATAATACAATTGCAATAAAGGTAACTAATTTTTGTTTGAACAACAGAACCACATCGAGTTCAGTAAACATTCTTTAGTCATGATTTCTGAGACAGAATCAGAAATAAATATAATGTAATAATAATAAGTATAATTAGGAATCAGTATACTAGGTGTAGTTTCCTACCACTTCCTCATAATGAATAAAATTATATTTAAATATAATATAATACCTTCTTAACAAAAATCTTAGCGAAGTACATAATAGATTGGTCAAGAGAGAGGGCAGGTAAAGCTATCTTTACTAAAACTTCTTGACCATTAGGAATTGTAAATTAGGTAGTAATATAAAAATGGAACTGGCTTATACTAAAAAAAAAAAAAAAGCAGGACCCACACCCCATGATATTAAGGTAAGTTGTAGAACATTGTGCAAGATAGGGCCTTATCAATACTGGCATGTGTTCTACCACTTGAGGTATGACATTTTTTTAAAGAATATAAGTGGGTCTCTTAACTTCTAATATCCAATTTTACCTGAGTATTCTCTACTTTAGAAATAGTAATAATACCCAGAGACAATAGAGATGACGACCAGAGGACTGATAGAAAGCTTACTACAAAGAGTAGTGAATTCAGTTAGAGTAGGGAAGGAACCACTATAACAATGCTAGTTGGAACTAATCAATCTGAACAAGATCTGGGTGCTGAAAAGGGATAAAATGAAATGCATGGTACCCCTTGATTAACAATAGTGAAAATCTCAGTGTCAAAAAGGAGAGAGGGGAGAGAGAGGAGAGAGAGAGGAGGGAGAGAGGAGGGAGAAGAGAAAGGAGGGAGGGAGGAGAGAGAGGAGGTAGAGAAAGAGGAGGGAGAGAGAGTGAGTGAGTGAGAGAGAGAAAGAGGAGGGAGGGAGGGAGGGAGAGAGAGAGAAAGAGAGAGAGAGAGAGAGAGAGAGAGAGAAGCAAAATGCCTGTTCCACGAGACAGGCAGAGGTGGGTGGTTGGGAGGAAAATCTAGGGACATTAGTAGAGGGAAAGGTGTACTTGTAAAGGGTAGTGGGCATTCTGTGACTGGAGCTAAATTATGAGCAATTTTGTAAAAGGGATACTTAAATAAAGTAATTATTTAAAATCCCCCATAAAATGATAGATTAGGGCCAGAGCAATATCATAGTGGTAGAACATTTGCCTTGGATGTGGCTGATCCAGGACAGACCTGGGTTTGATTCCAGGGATTCCATATGGTCCTCCAAGCCAGGAACAATTCCTGAGTGCATAGCGAGGAGTAACCCTGGGTGTGGCCCAAAAACCAAAAAAAAAAAAAAAAAAGATAAAAACATGACTTTATAGTTATGGTTCCATAACAAAGTTAGCACTGAATCTTATAACATAATTATATTTATAACATAATATAACAATAGCACTAATATTATAACATAATTACCAATGTGTTAAATACTGATTAAAAGGAAAATAGGGTAACATTAATAACTAAAGGATTTGAGAACTTTCTTCTCTCTATTCCATATTTCTCCATACTCAAACTGGCAAATAAGAGGTGATGTGAAGATATTTCTCTTCCATTTGATTTTTACCAAATGAGAGAAGCCATTTATAGAGGAAAATAATTATTAATTGAAATAGAATAAATTTTCTTACTCTGGGTGAAGAAAAATTAAACTTCTGGTCTTCAGTAATGTGAAAAACATCTTATCTTAAAATGAAAATATTGGGATGGATATTCTTAAAATGAAGTTCTATTGAAATCACAATATCAAACCTGAAACCATAATCTACATAAAGAAATGTATATGTAGAAATTTCCATGAAATTCAAGCTAAAGGCATATGCAACTGCCCTAGCAATTAGAAGCAATGAGAAATAAATGAGACTACATTAAACTAAGAAATAATTCGTTAAAAGAAATGATGGCCAGGGTATAAAGTCTGCCCGTGGCTTGGGAGAAACTTCATCCAATACCCTTCTGATTGGTGTTAATATCTAACATATTTGAGGCAAAGGTAGAGCTTATTACAAAAAAATAAACTAACCGCAACAAAAATGGAAAGAAGAGATGAACAGCAACTCTTTCAAAGAAGAAATACAGATGGCCAAAAGGCACATGAAAAATGATTCACATTAATCATCAGGAAGATGCAAATAAAACAACAATAATATATCATCTCACTCCATAGAGACTACTAGTACACATCAAAAAGAACAAAATTAGTGCTGAGGTAGATGTGGGGGAGAAAAAATTGCATTAATTGCTGTTGGGTATGTCAACTGTTCCAGCCTTTATAGAAAATTATATGGATACTCTTCAAAAACACTAGGACTTGAATTTCAATATGAAACAGGTATACTGCTCTACCATAGGGACCCAAATATTATATGTAGCAAAAGCACTTGTACTTTTAAATTTATTACAGCACTGTTCCTTCAAAGTTAGGAAATGGAAGCAACCCACATGCTCAAACACAGATGAGAGAATAAAGAATCAATGGTATGTCGAATGCAATGAAATACTATGCAGGTGTTAAAGAAAATAAACTCATGAAATTTGCTTATGCATGGATGACTATGGATTGTATGCTGAGTGAAAAGAGTCAGAGGGAGATGAACTAACATAGAATGATCTCATTCATTTGTGGGATAATAAAAATAAAGATTTTACACTAATGATACTCAAAGATAATAGAGAACTGAGGACCGGGCCATGGTAGGAAGCTTTCCAAAATAAGGAGAGTGCTCTTATGACAATGATAGGTGGAAATGATCTTTTTGGACAAGAATAGAGTCCTAACAGGATATAAAGTGGTATCCAGGGTACCTCTTCAGTAACAACACTGCAAAAGACAGTGTCTAAAGAGAAAACAGGAATATGTGGTGAGGGAGAAAGAAAAAGAGAGTGAGGAGAGAAAGAGGGAGAGAGAAAAGGAAAGAGAGAAAGAAGAAATTGTCTGTCATAGAGGCAGGCTAGGAGAGGGCAGAATGATGACTGGGTCCATTTTTGGCAGAAAATGTACACTGATAAAGATGGGTGGTGGTCAGTGAATGACTGAACTTCAATCATGAACATTTTGTTACTGTGCATCTTATGGTGATAATTTACAAATATTTTAAAAATATTTTCTTAAATGAAAAATATAAGAACTGTATCAAGGACTTCGGTGTGAAAGTTCTCAATTTAGATATGTACGTAATTTTGCAAACATATGCACCATAGGCAGCCTTCTGAAGTCGGAATATACATGTATTTATTTATGATATAGTGATCACTAAAATGTTATTAAATACTATATGTTATTTGGTTTTGGTTATTGGGTCTCCTTACAAGAGAAAAGTTGGAATATATATTATAAATATGGCATTTTAGATATCTTAGGTATTATAACTTTAATTTAATCCTCAAATTCACTGAGTTCTTAATATATAATGTGTTTTAAGAAGCTGTTGTGTTGGTAATATGAATTGTGATTTGTTTTTTATAATAGCGAGGTGATGTGAGAATCTTAAGCCTCAGTATTCAATAATATTGTAAGTTGGAATACCATTATATTATTTTTATTAATTTATCACTGGTGCATCTCAAGTCATAGGTCCTCATAAAAAAGCATAAAGTATTAATAAAATTAACATAACTTTAGCATATGAACAGAAAAGTCAAACATATCAAGTTAAAATTAAAGCATATTCTATAATAAAAGTACATATTATAGACTGTACAAGTTTTACACATGGCATATAACATTTATAGGAAATAATTTGCAGTGAGTTTATATGAATATGTATTGATTTTATAAAATTTTATCATTATTAGGAAAACAAATGTTATCATCCTATAATAATATGGGCATTTATTTTTTCAGTGCAAATTATTTCTGCTGACACCTCAAATACATAATTACATAGCAATAAAATTTTTAAGAATATTTAAATATAAAATTTATAACAATCAGTATTTTACTTATTTAGAATTTTAATTTAAAAGTATTAAATTTGTTCATACATGTCTATTTACTTTCCTTCAACTCATTAAATCAGAATAAGTGAAATTGGCATAAATAGAAGATGGATATTGATGCCATTTAAAATATGAATAAATTGTAACAGATCTGAGGTCACTCAAGTATAATTACTTTCTAGATTCATGTTAATAGATTTTTACCATCAACTTGGAAATTTATTTAAGCTCCTCTGATCATACTTATCAAAACATATTTTAATATTAAGCTCATTAATAAGTGAGAACTGCACATGGGACTTTGGGTATAAATTTAATATCTAACCCAGTGAATTTTAAAAATTAATTTGTAGTATAAAGAAATTAATCTGTTTGATGCTGATACATTTTTATTTTCAATGATAACCAGTGATATTTTTGTGAGACAAAGTAATGTGTGCATACCCATATATCTTTGCTCTGGTTTAAGATAAATTTGAATTAAAAATATTTGCTATTGTGTTTTGATTACGTTGGTAATATAAAAATGTAAAAAGTGAGCTAACATAATGATAATTTTTCAAAATTTCCAAAAATATGTAAAGTACTATTTTACGAAGAATGTTCTTTTAATCAAATATACAATAAAATAACTTTAAAATACAGTAGCTTCTGCTAAAAATGTGATATTTATGAATTGCCACAGCAATTATTTTAGTTCTTTTATTTTTCTATTTTATTAAATAGCATAAGATATAAAAAATTGAAAATATGCTTATTTACATGCAAAAATATCAATTCATTTCATTTTATTCTGCTGTGATTTTGATTTGATAAGTAAAATATGAAGCTTTTCGTTAGTTAACATAGATGTCTTCAGAAATAAGCTTTCACTAAATGTAACAATCAATTATGCTTTATTAAATAAATTGAACACCAAACTCATATCAAGAATCACAAAAAAGTAATGCAAAATGTTATTGCTGTATCAATTAAAAGAACACTTTTAAGCAATCTTTCCTTCCATATAATGAAGTCTAAAATGTGAATATTTTCAATTCCTAAGCTTCCTTAGTAATTTAGTGTCATCAATCTAAGTAATGTTTGTCTTCTCCAGCTATTCCAACTATATTTTCCTTTTCTTTTTGGTTTCTTTCTTATTCTTTTCCTTTCCCTTTTACTTTTACTTTTTTATTTCCTTTTAATTTTTTGTTTGTTCTGGGCCACACCTTGCTGAGCTCAGGACTTATACTGGTTCTGTGCTCTGATATATTAATAAATTTTTTATTTTTAATAAGTGGTGATTTTATAAGACATAAAGAGCTATGAACATTCCCATGTACTTTGTAGAACAGGGGAAATGGGCCTGGGGAGTGGATGTATTATATAGGCACTGGGATAAAACCCTGGTTAACCATGGTAAAGTACTAGATATACTATCTCTTCAGCCCTTGATATACGGTGATATATGCTTGATATATGGTGAAATTTTTACTTTCTCCAATCATACATTCTTAGGAACACATAAGTTACTTTAGAGGCCTTAAAAAAGTACAGAATAAGCATTCCTCTTTTTTGATTATCATATTTTTCTTTTATTTTTTTGAAAATGCCAACATTATCTTTGCTTTTACTCACTTTTCCTTTTGCTCAGTCAGAATTTCTATCTTTCCATTTGTTTACTTTATCAATTCAGCAACAGGAAAAGCTTGGTGACAATAAGGAAGTCAATCTTCAATGATATAAATGTAGCTGAAGCAGCTTTTTTTTTTTTAATAAGGTGAGTATAAACTGGGCACAGATGTTTCTACCTTACTCACATGTTTACTCAAATGTTTTCCAAATGATGAATTTGAAATCATTGAACTTATGTTCCCACCTTTGTTTTTTTGTTTTTTTTTATTTGGAAAGTTTGGGCACAATTTGTTTTGCAATCCATAACATTTTAGGGTCTGTTCAAAATGTTGTATAATAAATAATTCTTTCAGAAAAGAAAAATTCAGAAAACAGCTTGAGGACTGATTCTAAAGAGGAAGAATTTTTATGTTCTGTCCAGCTCATGCCTTCTATCTTGAAAACAGCAACCAACCCAACTTGTTAAATAAGTTTGACTGAAGAGTAGGCAAACAGTTAAAAGAGAAAGTTTTTTGGAATCCTCCAGGGCAATACAATTCACTGCATACCTCCAAGTGAGTTTAGCTATTAAAAAGAGTAGTAGATTGAATTTAATGAAGACTTCAGAGCTTCTTTCTGAGAGCGAAAGCAATAAAGGCCTTAAATTATGAGCCTTGAAGTTAACAATATAAATTTAGTAAATCGTGTTATCTTGTGATTCCTTAAAAACCATATTATTGTGGAACATCTTCACAGGTCATGTGAGCTAGATCTACCCTGAGAGAAGATCATAAAAAGGCCTTTACTTCCCCCATATGTCTAGAACACTGCTCCAGGCCAAGTGAGCTGACCCCAACCTGAGGGACATATCGAAAGGCTTATGAACAATTAATTTTTGATAAAAGAACAAGAAACACAAAGTTGAATAAGGAAAGACTCTTCAACAAGTAGTGCTGGGAAAACTGGTCAACTACATGCAAAGAAATGCAATCAGACATCTCTTTCCCCCTGAACACAGGTCAAATCAAAATGAATTTGACCTAAAACCAGACCCTAAACCATATGGTACATAGAGGTCAACATAGGCAGAACAACCTATGACATTTAAGCTAAAGGAATCTTCAAGGATGAAACACCAATTGCCAATCAAGTAGAAGGACAGATAAACAAAGGGACTACATTAAACTCTAGTTTCTGTAGCTCAAAGGAAATGGTGTCTTGGATTCAAAGACCACACGTGAAATGGAGAAACTATTCACACAGTACCCATCAGATAACGGGTTAATATCTAAGATATATAAGGTACCGACGAAACTTAACAGAAAATAAAAACAATTAATTCCAGCAAAACAAAT
Organism: Crocidura indochinensis; assembly: GCA_004027635.1. Lineage (NCBI taxonomy): Eukaryota > Metazoa > Chordata > Mammalia > Eulipotyphla > Soricidae > Crocidura > Crocidura indochinensis. The sequence continues at coordinate 25,319 of PVKC010003227.1, forward strand.
GGAGAAAAGAAATGAACAGATATTTACTGAAAAAAAAGAAATATAGATGGTCAAAGGCACAACAAAAATTGCTCCTCATCAAAAATAATAAAGAGATATTTAAGGCCACAGAGACTATCACACATTTCATACACTCACTCATGAACTTACACACACACACACACACACACACACACACACACACACACACACAAATACCAGTGCTCTGGAGAAAGGGACTCTCTGACTCATGGTGGGACTGAGATTAGTGGTCCATTCTTTTGGAAAATAATATGATCATTTCTCAAAAAGCTAGAAGTTGAACTCCCATGACCCAGCAATAGCTCCCTAGGGATATACCCCAGGAGCATAAAAAATGCAATACAAAAATGCCCTCTGCATTCCTGTGTTTATTGCAGCACTATTTATAATAGCCTTAATCTGAAGACAATGAAGGTGCCTGACAACAGATGAGTTTTGCTAAAGGAATTGTGATACATGTACACAATGAAATACTATGCAACCATTTAGAAAAATGAAGTCATAACATTTACTCATACATGAATGCACATGGAGACTAATATGCTGAGTGAAATCAGCCAGAGAGAAAGAGATAGACATTGAATAATCTGACTTATTTGTAGGATATAAGGAAAACAAGAGATAGTATGGTAATAATACTGAGAGTTAATAGAGACAAAGGGTCAGGACGTCCAGCCCAGGATGTAAGCTCACCACAAGGAGCAGTGAGTGTAGCTAGAGTAGAAAAGGCTCTACTAGGACAATATTAGTTCGAACTGATCATTCTGTATAAGAACTTAGTATTAAAAATGGAGAAACTAAATGGAAAGGAACCCCTCAGTTAACAAAAGTGTAAACCCTAGAGAGAGAGAGTGAGAGAGAAGGAGAGAGAGATAGAGAAGGAGAGAGAGATAAGAAAACAAATTACTCTGTAATAATGCAAAGCAAGGGTGGAGGGGTGGGGTTGGGAGGAAAATGATATACATCTGTGACAGAGAGAGAGAGAGAGAGAGAGAGAGAGAGAGAGAGAGAGAGAGAGAGAGAGAAAGGAGAGAGAAGAGAACAAATTACTCTGTAATAAAGCAAAGAAAGGGTGAAGGAATGGAATTGGGAGGGAAATGATATACATCTGTGACAGGAAGAGTGCACTAGTTAGTGGAAGGGTGATTTACATTGTTTTAACTTCAATCCAACACTGAAACATGTTGCAACCACAGTGCTTAAAGTGTTTAAAAAAACAATTAAAGAAAAGTCCATACATAATATTATTTCCTCCACTAAGTAATTGAAAACTATTTGACTATACATTAAGTTTATCCTTTAATTTTATCTTATTTTCAAAATAAATACTTGCATTGCTTTGTAATTAATGCTAATTTCAAGGATTACAATAGTTAGGTATCTCTCAGTAGTTCCTCAAAAGTTATTTGATTTCTACATATCATTCTCTTTATTTTTGGTCTCAACTTGTATTCAACTTGTATTTAGGAAATACAAGGAGAACTTTAAAATAACATACCAAGGTAAAATAAAAGATCAAAAAAAGGAAAAGGAGGACAGACAAGTGATTCTTGGTATTTCGTTGTTATTGAAATACAAAAAATATAATGTTTAAAATTATAGCTGAAATAAAATATGGGAAATATTTAATATTTATTTTTAATTTAAAATTTTATTTCAAATTTACTAAAATATTAATTTAAAATTTAAAATAAAATTAAAAAATAAAAAATACCTTTTCAAAATAAATTTTTCATTGGAAAAAAACATAGCTAGCAAAACATAACATTTCTGATTCAATCTCACTGTATAATTCACACTTTTTTTATAATTGAAACTTTTACATATTTACTGAGCATGATACAGGTATCCTCTAAATTAAATACATGTACATTTATACATTTTCCATTATAAGGCTTTCATTGCTCTTTATTAACATAGATAATTAAGAACATACATGGATATTTAAAGTCATTTCTTAAAATAATTTAAAGTTAAACACCAGTTAAAACTATCTAGAAAATGTGTTTATCTGGTAATGTATTAAAATCAACCCTACTGTGACCTTTCCTTTGACCTTTATGTCATTGAGCAAAAAGAAGTGCATTTTCAAGGCTGTCTAGTTGCAAGAGGAGTGCTGATTCACAAGAGAAAACACTGACTTTATATAGAATCAGAGATCTTTTGTTGTGTTAAATGGAGTGCATCATTAATAGCAATGAACCTTAAAAGGAAATGAAGTTAAATCAAGATTGAGTAATGAGGAAACTAGAAGAGTATGGCTTCCATCCTGAATAATTAATCAATTGACTGGTGCCACATCTAAGAACTGCATATATGCATATTATGATATAAGCATTCTGCGATTTATTTCCTTCTGTTTTTACGCATTTGCATCCATAAACATGATTGTGTATGGTTCAATACAGATATACGTGTGTATCATTTTACTTGTAGTTAAGAAAAAATATATTTCACGGCTCTTTTTGTGTTGTATATTTTATAATCATTAAGGATACATAATACACTAAAAAGAATACATTTAGTCATAACATAAAAACTCTACTTCGTCTAATTACAATATTAACTAGACAGTTTATGTAATATCTTCAGGAAGTATTTGAGAAAAATACAAACTTTCTTCTTCCTACTGCAAGTAAAGAACATTGTCATATGTTTGGTGTTAAATATGCAACTATTAATTGACAACATATAAAAATAAAAGTATTTAGAATTATCTTTTAAAATATAAACTAATAGGAAACTGAAACAAATCTATTTTTCAGATAATAGGCACTAATGATTAAAAGTATTGAAAACAAAATCAATGCTGTGTTGCTTGCTATAATAATTCTTAAAATGAGATTATTGTGTATAAAATTCTATTAGTTGTTTACCAATTCTGATTATGTTTTCCTAATGTGTTTATTCTGCATAAGGCACTTAGGGAAATAGACTCTTTTTTTTTAAGAGCAGTCAGAGCTTATTTTAAGCTTGAGTTCAGTTCTTTTGTTTGCAACTGTGGTAATATCTTTTAATCATGCTGAAACTCAATGACTTTTGTTAATAAATACAACAAACATTTTATAATAAAAGAAATATGTTTTGGGATGTAGGTCCAAATCATAGACATTATTATTAGTAAACAGAAGATTCAAAAAATAATAGAGATCTTAAGAAGGCTTTGAGGCTATGCTCTGGAGAATGGGGCACTTCTGTGATTCATGGCTCACTTGCCTTAGAAAAAGATTTGCAAAAATGTAAGAATATGTTGCTTTTAGAGCACAGCAGTGTTATGATTACTTGTCCTTCTTCCACAGTGGTGCTCAGGGCCTTCAGGTCACATTGTAAAATACTCTGGTTTCTGTCATGTTGTATCTGGAAATGCTTAGGAGACCATGTGGTGAGAATAATTGGGTTAGTCATAAACAAGGCATACACCTTAACCCCTGTGTTATCTCTCCACTCCTGACCTTCTATATTTTTAATGAGAGATTTTCTGAAACATAATTAAGACACACACTTCATTTTTAACTGTGCATAAGTAGGTTTTAATATATATGTAGAGCTGTGTAATTAGATAAACTAATTTTAGATATTTTCATTAGCCTCAAAAGATACCTCCACCAATGAGCAGATATTATCGGTTCTTTTCTTTGCAAAGCACTCAATGCATTTTATCTATAGAAATGTGATTATTCTGACCATTTTTTTTACTTAAAATTCTTAGGGTTTTCTGAACTCAGGATCATAAAATCACAAGTTCTATTTTTTTCCTTTTTAGTATTTTTATTCTTTGTGGTATTCTTTTATATTATTTATTTATTTTTATGGGAGGGGTGATACCTGTTGGTTCTGTAACTAGGGATCAGTTCCAAAACTGGGAACCATCTGGCCCTGGGTATTTTATCCATGGTCAGTCAACATAGAAGTGTGAAAAGTGTCAAGGTGTGTAAAGTGTGAAAAGACACTAGAAGAAAAATATCTTTAACCTCTGTATTACCTTTCACGCCCCTGCTTTATTGTCTTTTTTTCTGCTTAGAAACTCCGGTATTATATTTATATTCAATAGAAGTAATGAGAAAACATGTTTTCTTACACTTGTTCTTAAGGGAAAATATTTTTTAATAGTTTTTAAAGAATGTTCATTATCATAATAGTTTTTTTTTGTTTGTTTGGTTGGTTGTTTAGTTTTTGGGTCATACCAGGTGACACTCAGAGGTTACTCCTGGCTATGTGCTCAGAAATCACTCCTGGCTTGGGGGACCATATGTGTGCAAGGCAAATGCTACTACTTGTGCCACTGCTCCAGCCCCATGCCACAACTTTCCAGCCCCCATATGAAGAAAAACATTGTCATTTGTCAGCTTTTTTTTATGTGTCCTTGTTGCTTTTACTCAAACAATATAAAAGAAAAATTTCTATAAAGAAGGGTTTCCCTTATTCTATAATCCTGAAGTACTGCACTCAAGTTTTATGGAAAGAAGACACCTCAATTTCCAAAGAAAAGCAAAAACAGACGTTGAGAATAGAAATTGGGATTGAATATTTGATTAGGAAAACTGGTTTACCCTAAACCTTAGGATAAGGACAGTTTATCCTCACTTTATTCACTCAAAAAACCTAATCCTTTCTTTGTTTAGGTTTGCTTATGAAATGGAGCTGCCTCAGGCATCCAGCACACTAAAGGACTTTATTGTTCATTCCAGTTTCCTCTGATCTGTGGTCCAATTTTTCTTTTCATCCCACTTTCTATAAAAAATTCTGGTGACCTTGTGTACTAGCAGATTGCTTCGAAGAGATGAAACTTTTATATTACTATCTGCAGATTGGTCAGCAATAAAGTTCTTTCTCAGCCCTTCAAGAAAGTTAATCTCTTCTAGAATAAATATTACTATGTTCATTTCATATCACTTTAATCAAAGTGACTTCTTTTGTTCTCTTTTCTTGGTTTTATATTCCCCCAGCTTCTTAAGACAGAATAACGTTTAGCTTTTTCTTCCAATTTAGAAATTGTTGATAACTGTTATTCTCCATCCCAAGCAAAGCTTAAATTACACTCTCTAGATTTTAATATATTATATTTTCATTAAAATTCATTTCAAAGTATGTTTCCTTATTGAATCACTGTTAATTTAGGCATCTTAACAGTCATCATGAATTTTTCAAAATTTTTCTTCTTTAATTTATTTCAAATTTAATTTTACTATATTTGAAATGTTACGTTTCATTGTTTTCAGGATTGTGCTCAAGTTTGTAATGACTTTCTTATGACCCAACAGTATTTTCTATAATATGTATAGTGTCTATTTTGCTAATTTGGGGTAAAGTTATTCTCTGGATATTTATTTTATTTTTACATACAAATTCTTTATATAAGCACCATGATTACAAATAGGTTCGTAATTGAGTTTCAACCATAAAAGGCACTCTCCCTTTCACCAGCAGAGTATTCCATTGTATAGATATAGCAAAGTTTCTTTTGCCCCTCATCTGTTCTTGGGCACCTGGGTTTTTTCCAGATTCTAGATACTGTAAGTAGCACTAGTATGAACATAGGAGTGCAGAGGGCATTGTTGCATTGTGTTTTTGTGGTTTCAAGGTTTATTAGTAGGTATGGTATTGCTGGATTATATAGAAGTTCAGTGTTCCCTCCCTTTTTTTAAAGGAAAATACATATTGTTTTCCAGAAAGGCTGGACTAGACAGTATTCCGACCAGCAATGAATGAGAGTTTCTTTCTCCCATACCGTACATTTTGCATGCATGCCAGCTATGGTGGTTCTTGTTCTTTGTGATTTGTGCCAGTCTGTGGCATGAGATGATATACTCTTGTTTTGATTTGCATCTCTCTGATGATTAGTGATGTGGACCACTTTTTCATGCAACTTTTAGCCATCTGTATTTCTCTTTTGAGGAAATGTCTGTTCATTTGTTCTCCGAAATTTTATTTGATGGGGTTATGTTTTCTTTTCTTGTTAATTTAGGTCAGTACCTTGTATATCTTAGATATTAGTCCCTTATCTGATGGGTGATGAGTGAATAGTTTCTCCCATTCTGTGAGTGACCTTTTTACCCTAGTCATTGTTACCTTTGAAGTGCAGAAGATTCACAGTTTAATATATTCCCATTCGTTTATCTCTGTGTCCACTTGTTTGGACAGTGATGCTTCCTCCTTGAAGATGCCATTTGTCTCAATGTAATGGAATGTTTTACCTACGTTTTTTTTCTATATCCCTTATAGTACATTCAAGTTTATAGCATATTTACTTTGGGATAAATTATTCTCTAAATAATTCTAAACTAAGTTACATACAATCTTAGTATCTAATATATTTAGATTGAAACCTACTTTTTATTTCCATAACTGAAAATTGAGTTTATCATTTCCAATGTAGTTTATCTCTTAAATTATATCACTTTTTGCTTTATTGACTTATGGGTCAAATTGCTAAGTGGAACACTTCTTCAAATTATGTTTTTGTAATATACTGATATTTTATAATGATAAATATACCTTTTGCCTATAGTAATATCCCCCTATTTTATCTTTGTTAGTATAGCTATTCAATCTCTATTTTAGTTTAATTTTCCCATATATATCATCCTATCTTTAAAATTTTATGATTAAAATATATTTTGTACTTAATATTGGCATATTTAATTTGATGTATGAATTTTGTCTATTGTTTATTAGTATATTATCATTAGAAGAAGATTTTCATTTGACCTTTAGCTACTGGTTTCTGGACTTGTCATATTTGTTTATCCCCCTTGTTCTTTCTTACATTATTTTACTTATTTTTGAAAAATTAATAAAATACAATGTTTTCTTTTAATGAAAAACATATGTATAGTTAAAGTTCTCATCTAGTTACAAGCTAGATTTTAGTGCTGTTACATGTACCACAAACCATGCCAGTTGTTCTGTTTTTTTTGTGCATATAAATGCTATCTAGGGGGCCAGAGCAATAGCACAGTTGGTAGAGTGTTTGCCTTACACACTGCCAACCTTGGTTTGATTCTCAGCCTTCCATCTGGTTCCCTGAACCAGTCAGGAATAACATTTGAGTGCAGAACCAGATAGCAATCTCTTAGACCTCCAGGTGGTTCCCCTCCCCACAAAAAAAGAAAGAAAGAAAATACTATCTGAGATGTTTGGTCCAAATTTGATTTTCAGAAGCATTGCATTGCATTGCATTGTATATATATATAAAAAAACAATAGAAAGAGCAAGTCTCAAGCCAGGACTGGGGAGAAAACATAGCTAGTATACTACTGGCCTTGTTGGCAGTTTACTCAGTTTCAATCCCCACCACCATATATGATCTCTGCGAGGAATAACCCCGGAGCAGGGGTAGAATTAATTCCTGAATGGAGCAGAGTGAGAACTCACTTTATATTTAGGTAATATTAATAAGTGCAAACCCCAGTCTACAGTACAAGTAAAATTATGAGTGAGCATTGTTTTTAGGTTAATCTCTAGTGAACATGTGTGTATACACTGCAGTAATATCTCCAGAGGAAGGTATGATTTACAGGTTTATCTCGAAGTTTCACAGTGAAGAGACCAACCATCCCTTAAAAAATTTACTACACTACTGATGCTAGATGAACGCTTACTTGCCCTGAGATTGGATCCTTTTTCTTCTTTTGCCTACCTTCTTTTTGCACATTGTAAATATATTAATTGGGTTTCAAGTAGAATCATATTAAATGGAGTTGATCTTCATACCTCAATAACACTATTGATATTTTATTTGCCATGCTCTGTAAATATTGGCTTTATAAATAAAAATGTATCAAAGCCTATTCTTCACCTGTGGATCATATATTTGCTACTGAGTACAATAAAAGTGAATGTGTAACCTTGTCTCATTTCCTTTTATAATATATATTTATAAATATATTTTCAACTCTAATTTAGAAAACAGAGAGTATTTCATTTAGAAATTTTATATTCAAGCCAGACATCATTTAACATGGTTAATTTAATTTCTGAAACATTTGTGTTTTGAGATCTATGACATGTGCTTTCATATTCATTCTTATAAATAGAATCCTTAACTATCAATTATAAAGGCTTTAAATATTTTTTCACATTCTATGCACATTTTATGAAAGTGATTATATATTTATGAGTCCTTACTCCTGTGACATCATTCCTAACTTCTTTATATGTAATACAAATTTTGAAACTGTGTAGTATAATTTCATATTGAATATTCTTTTACTTATTCCTAAGTATGTGATTGCAGGTTCATCAGTTTGTGATATTAATGATCTTATAACCTGTGTATATGTATATACATGTACTTGTGTGAAGTCAATATACACATATATGTATATATTCACACATTCATTTACTTTTCTAAATTTCTTTTATGATCTTTTTTTTAAGTTTATGCACTATAGCTAAGAAATTATTCACTGTTGGGTTTCAGTCATTAAATGTACATCACCCTTCACCAGTGCATGACTCTCACCATGAATGTCTCCTGTTCGCCTTCCATCCTCCACACTTACCCATCTCTAGAGATGATCTGTTTCTCTCTCACAAGCCTCTCTACCCCTCTTTTTGCCCTTTTCTCTTTCCTGTTGGCTGCTGTGGTTTGCACTGTTGTTAATGGAGGGGTGATTTGCATGTCACTTTTTCTTCTTTCAGCACTGAAGTCTTGTCCAGAGTGATCAATTGCAACTATCATTGTCAAAGTAGAATTTCTCTACTCTACCTTCACTCACAGATCTTTGTGCAAACTTTCTATATTGTCTAGACCTCCTTGCCCTTTTTTCTATAGATATTAATACCATAATGTATTTTCTTTGTTTGATAACTCACACATTAATGAGATTATTCCATGCCTATCCTTTTTTCTTTGACTCAGATAATTCAGCATGATACTCTGCAAGCCATTCTAGGTATTGAGAATTTTCATGATTTCATTTTTCTTAATGGCTGCATAGTATTCCATGGTGTAGATATACCACATTTCTGTGGCCACTCATCTCTTTCCAGCTATTGTAAATAATACTGTGATGAATATAGTAGTGCAGAGATTTTTTTGTATTGTGTTTTTTTTTTTGTTACTGGAGTATATTCATAGAAATGCTATTGCTGGGTCTTATGGATGCTCAATTTCTTTCTTTGTCTTTTTGTTTGTTTGTTTATCTTTTTTGTCACACCCAGCAGTACTCAGGGTTACTCCTGACTCTATGCTCAGAAATCGCTCCTGGCATGCTCAGAGGACCATATGCGATGCTAGGATTCAAACCACTGACCTTCTGCATGCAAGGCAAATGCCTTACCTCCAGGCTATCTTTCCGGAAATGGAAGCTCGATGATTCTGAACCAATAATATCGCTATGTGAGAACACTTAGTGTAACTTGGGGTTGATCCTTAGCTCTATATTAAGGGATCTTATTTTACACCTATTACCCATTGATCCCTATCCTTATATTTTGTCTCTATTTTATTTTTTTTGTTAAATATTTGTCTCTATTATAGCCTGAACATTTTAACTGGATCATATATGATATCTGTTTGCCGAGCTTTGTGTGGGTACATTCCCTTTAAAGTAGTCACTAGCATCTCCTTTTGAAATTGACCTTAGATAGTAATGTTCAGGTTATTTCTACTTGTGTGTTTAGAAGTGATTCCTAAGAGTCAGATTAAAAACATACAAGTTTTCAAGGGACTCTGTGTGGTGCAACAGATCAAACCAGTGTCTTGGCAGAAACAGCTCTTTGCAAGGCAAATGCCTAAATGCCAATGCAATAAAACAGTTTCCAAACACACACACACACACACACACACACACACACACACACACACACACACACATACACACACACCTTAGATGATTGACTTAGACCATCTATAGAAATAAACTCAAAGTAACTTAGAGACCCGAAGAAATAAACCTACGATGATAAATATATTTAAAATAATCTATGGAAAATAGTTATAACATTTGATCATATCTTAATGTCTTACATGTAACTCTAACATATGCACAGACAATATCAAAAATAAGACTTTGAAATTACCAACTTTTGAGCATGAAAGGACACAATCAACAAACTAAATACAAAATTCTTGGATAAAATAACTGCAGAATTTATATCTGATAAGAGATTTATATTCACAATACATATTTTTATAATTCAACAAAAATTCAAATAATTTTCTGTGAGGGTTTGGATGTTAGTTTCCCAGGGGTGAAATCTGCCTGCAGCCTGCTTCCAGCTGCCTGCTGTTTGCAGTATTTGCTGTTTGTGTTCTTGCAGACCCTGGGATGGATGGGTAGGCAGCAAAAGCATATACTGAGAACTAAATAGATAAGAATCACAAAAGTTGATGCAAAATGGTGGAAGAAGTTTAGTAGTCTTTAGGATCTAGTTGTCTTCATCTTGCTCTTGTTTTGCTTCTTTATGCTGTTCCTGTTCTACACACTATTCTTTTTTTGCTGTTCTGTTCTCTATTCTCTGATCTCCATGATGTTCTTTTTTACTTCTGCTTCTCCCCTGAGCTGTTTTAATTAGCCAGAAATTTAACATAAATCACCCGAGGGACAGAGTTGATGGTAATTGTGCTAATTAACTCAGTAAAGGTGAGAGGAGAAAAGCAAAAGTAAAAAGTGATTTTAATAACAAAAATATTATAAAAATGTCTAAAGAACCAGAATAAATTTTCCCACATTATACAAGCAAATATATATACAGAATACTAATATGCTCCATATAATATTTTTTTGCCAAATATGTGTTTCAGAGGAGGTGGAGATTGCCCACTGAAAGATATATTTACAGAAATAAAGTCTCTATAAGGGTATCTCCTTCATAATAAAGGGAAGAACTAAATATCTTAAATCTTCAATGGATAAACTGAACTTAATTTAATTCACTCAGATTTTTGTCTATTGTTTCTTCCTAGTAAATATTTCACAACTATCACCTTTAACACCCTTTGTTGAGGTTAAGAATACTGTATTGGGGCCCGGGAGATAGCATGGAGGTAAGGCGTTTGCCTTTCATGCGAAAGGTCATCGGTTCGAATCCCGGTGCCCCATATGGTCCCCCGTGCCTGCCAGCAGCAATTTCTGAGCATGGAGCCAGGAATAACCCCTGAGCACTGCCGGGTGTGAACCCCCCCCCCAAAAAAAAAGAATACTGTATGAAGTGCAGAGTAGCAGTGCAGGAGATAGGGACTATTTTTTTTTGCATGTGGCATAACTGGTCCTATTCTATCTCTAATACCTCATTTAATCACTGGAGCATCCCAGAGAGATGTTTGTGGACAGAATTATGAATAAACCTTGAACACTGTTGCTGTGCCCAAAGCAAAACAAAACAAAACAAAATAGTATTTGAAGGACTGAAGACATAGTGAAACACTTGCTGTTCATAATTCTGGTCTATTTGGATATAACTATCAGCATTCATTATAGTCCCCAAATCAGGAGGAATTGATCTTTGAACACAGAGCCAAAAAAAAAATTGGCATTGATCACTTGTCAGTATCCTCATTTCCCCCTCAAAAATTAAAGAAAAATTCTAGTTTTACTAGTGTATCTTATCAGTGAGATACACTTGCTGGACCTCTACACAGGAAATACATGGTGTTATTAAACCTTATGTCTTTTTCGTGGCTAACAATACGATTAGTAATGATAAAACAGACTTAAGTTTCTTCTTCTACTTAGAACCAAGGGGCTCATAGAATGATGTTTTTTTTTTATTTTTTACACTAACATGTACAAATATGCCCAGATTTAGTTAGCATTAGAGAAATGCAAGTTTGAAACACAAGTATATATCACTTCATATCATAAAAATAGAACTAACAGAAAATTATTTATTTGTTTATTTATTTATTAAGGGGAAGGGGAGGCACACCTGTGATATTCAGGGGTCACCCTGGTTTTGCAGTCAGGAATTAATTCTGGCAGTCTCAGTGGACCACAGGTGATGCCAGGTCTATGTTATGTAAGGCAAACACCCTATCCACTATATACTATATATAAATACTATATCCAATATTTATATGGGCCTTACTCATTGGTTACTCCTAGCTCTGCACTCAGAAATCATTCCTCACATGTTTGAGGGACTATATTGCTTGTTGGAGATCAAATCCAGGTCAGACACATGCGAGGCAAATGTCCTACCCACTGTACTTTCATCACGTCCTCTGGAGAACATTTTTATTAAATAAAATACAGCATACTGGAAAAGGGATATTTGAACACAGCAAGCATTTAGGAGTTAGGTAGATAAGATACTTAAATGATTCAGCATAGTAAATGCAAACCCATGCCTGAAGAAATATACCTTGGGACAGGAAAATATTCCCCTAAGCAATATGGGAAATGGCAAAAAGCAGGAAAGAAACCAAAAATTCTTCATATTTAACAGAAGAATCTATCCTAAAAATATGTTGCAGGATATCTACAAAGAGACAATGTTAGAATTTTTTATTGGATAGTCTTTGGCTTAGAAATTTCATATTTTCTGTTAATGTCATTCTCCCTAGCTCCAAAGGAAGAATTAAATATAACCCAGAGATCCACTATCTTGTTAAAAATCCTTAGAGAAAATTTCAGTGTCACTTCGAAGTATTTACACATAAAAATGAACCGTCACTCATATTATCCAATTGAATTTAAAGCTCAGTGAATTTACTCGTTGACTAATTTTCACAATATCATCATTCCTTTGGAGACTAAATGAAAATTATGTCCTAATTGATCATATGTCTTCTTCTTGAGCTAAATCTCCACCAATGACATAATAGGTAGTTCAATTTTGTAAATTATTAAGAACAGTTGTTTTTGAAGGATAAAATATGAAGGAAAATATCACAGGACTTGTTTATCTCGGTGTTTTGCTGTTCAAAGAGAGTGAATAAAGGTGTTGTTTTTAGCAAACATCTAGAAGCTAATGTAGAAACCTTCTATGGTTTTAGCAAATCCAATTAAAATTACTTTTGGTTTCAATATATTCAATAAAAAGCAATTCTTTGATGATGTTTAGAAATTCTTACATTTCTAATATATTGCTGACCTAAAATTACTTTTATAGCTGTTTTCTATTTGTATTGAATATATTACTACTTTATGTTGCAGTTCTTACAAAATAAAACCAACATACATATAAGTAGAAAATTTCAGAGAAATAATATTAAAAGAATCACTTTTTCTGAATTTTAAAGAAAATGTGTAACCACAGTTGGGTGTTTTTAGTGAGGCTAACACTCAAATAATGGAAGTGCATTTCTTACTATCAAAAGGAAGTGTGTTTATTATATGAATATGATTTAAATAGATGATCACATTAATGTTAGCATAAAATACTTATTAAATATATTGAAATTTATTTAACTTGATTAATATTCATCACCATACATAATATTTTTCTTTTTTTTTTTTTTTTTTTTTTTTTTTTGGTTTTTGGGTCACACCCGACAGGTTACTCCTGGTTCCATGCTCAGAAATCGCTCCCAGCAGGCACGGGGGACCATATGGGGCACCGGAATTCGAACCGATGACCTTTTGCATGAAAGGCAAATGCCTTACCTCCATGCTATCTCCCGGGCCCCATAATATTTTTCTAATTAGAAATTTCTCTCTGATCTCTAAACAACTTCAAAATATGCAATGCCGCCTCATTAACTACAGACATTATGCTTAATATTATAAAATCTTATCATAATAATGAAAGTGTGAACTTTTTTAGCACCTTTACCCACTTCACCCCATCCTGATCCCAATTCTGAACACCACTAATCTGATTTTTGTTTGTGAGAATCTTCATTTTTTTTTCCTTTTTTCTATTTCATGTATAAATAAAGTCACAGGTTAATTTCTTTATTTTATTTAGCAAGCTTCTGCATCTCAAAGGAAATAGTGCCCAGGATACAAGAGCCTCCCACTGAGTGGGAGAAACTATTCACCCAATACCCATCAGATAAGGGGCTAATCTCCAAAATATACAAGGCGCTGACAGAACTTTACAAGAAAAAAACATCCAATCCCATCAAAAAATGGGGAGAAGAAATGGACAGACACTTTGACAAGGAAGAAATGCAAATGGCCAAAAGGCACATGAAAAAATGCTCCACATCACTAGTCATCAGGGAGATGCAAACCAAAACAACTATGAGATACCACCTCACACCACAGAGAATGGCACACATCACAAAGAATGAGAACAAACAGTGTTGTGGGGGATGTGGAGAGAAAGGAACACTTATCCACTGCTGGTGGGAATGCCGTGTAGTTCAACTTTTATGGAAAGCGATATGGAGATTCCTCCAGAAACTGGAAATCGATCTCCCATATGATCCAGCTATACCACTCTTCAGAATATACCCTAGGAACACAAAAATACAATACAAAAACCCCTTCCCTACACCTATATTCATTGCAGCACTATTTACCATAGCAAGACTCTGGAAACAACCTAGATGCCCTTCAACAGACGAATGGCTAAAGAAACTGTGGTACACAATGGAATATTATGCAGCTGTCAGAAGAGATGAAGTCATGAAATTTTCCTACACATGGATGTACATGGAATCCATCATGCTGAGTGAAATAAGTCAGAGAGAGAGA